>VCJB01002515.1:5087-15755 GCA_024140155.1 Backusella parvicylindrica | reverse complement strand
ATCGTACTAAGAGTAAAATATGTTAATATCAAACTGTAATGATTAAAAAAAAAAAAACTTTGTTCTAACATACACCAAAGAAAAAAATGCTGAGACCTGCAGCAAAGTTAATCATATACACGAGCTTATCCCCGTGAAAATCCCTGTAAACATTATACAGTTTCATATTGGTATAGCAAAGAAAAATAAACTAATGTACAACAACAATAAAAAAGCTCGAAATATGCTTTACTCACGACACTTATATACTTGCCTGATCGTTTTAAAACTAATCCCTCAAAAGGTTTAATTCAATTCACATCTTTTCCCATGTCTATCAATTCTCCACAAAAATGATACATGATGACATGGAAATCAAATTTGGTAAATCTTTAAAGGACAAGTGGGAAATTTGGGTCGGGACTTTATTGGTTGATATTTTCCGGCAACTTGTTATTTTTGTTACTTTCCTCAACTTATTTCGTTTGGTTACCTATTCATCGAAAAAGATGATTGCAACATCAGTAATATTGTTCCAAATCAATATCCAATTTCATGTCTTGTATGTCGTTAAATCTTTTGAAGTGCAGGAGTCATGTCTAATTAGCGATAGTAATTTGTGCCAGAGATTAAAGTTTAGAAGAAACAAACTATAAAAAATAAGTATTATTTTGTAACCAAAAATGGTAAATATAGCTATCATATACCTTTCCATACTTATTTTTTTCATATTATTTGTTATTCCTTACATTAAATTACCACCAGTAGGAACCATATACTGGATATAACGGAAACCGAAGATTATTTATGCAGAAAGTGTACCTATTTTTACTTTAATTTTATCAGGTACAGAAAATTGAGTTCAAAAACAAATTTCCGTGTTTACAAAAAAAATGTAACACGAATATAAAGAAAATAAAATCTAGTACTTCATTCAAGAAACACTACGTTTCAGGTTAAGTTCATATGGTTATTGTCTCACACTCGTTCTTTTCCGAAAGAGCGATATGTGAAATAAGCGTATGAAGGAAGCATCAAAAAGTAAATTTATGAGTTACAAAGGCCATAATTGAAATGTTACGTCTGATTTAGTAACGATAAAGAAAATACTAAAAAGTATAAGTTTTAGTTTCCTCAAAGTATTGTTTGTTAGTTAAATATAATATATAGAATACTGTAAATAGCACTATACCTTTTGTCTGATACCGTGACGAACATGTTAAACACAAGTGGTAATAAAAATGATAATGTTGGACTGATGAACATATAATCTTTATTAAAGCCACACCTACTTTTTAAACGAAAATGAATGCGCCAATCACAAAGTTACCACTCTCGAGAATAAGTGAATATATGAAAGTAAATAGTAATGAGAGTCTCATGTGTGAAAAAACACGGAGAATTTGTCAAATGTAAATCTTTAAAGAAATGCTAGCGAAAATATGATACAAAAACACTGTATTGGTCATAAAGTTCATGGTGGTTCTATATGATTAGTTTATATCTTATTTCTATTTCCTAGAAAATGTTCTTGTTCGTTTACTGCGTATACTCTTAACACCTCACTAACAACAAAATAATATGCATTTTAAAGTGGAATAACATAAATATCGAAGCGATTTTAGGATCCAAATCCTTACTTTGGTTTTCTCAGAGATACAATGAGAAAATCTCGAATTTTGAAACGGGAAGTTTCAATCAGTTTTCCTTTGACAGTCAACAGGAAATTGATGTTTTTAAAGTATTTCTGGTTTGTTTCCCTTTTTAGGACTAATGTCTTCAAAATCAGATTGCTCTGGAAGGTGTTGTCGATTGCTTTTGAAGCTAAAAAAAAAACACTCTCTTACCCACATAGTTTATTAAACGTTTTCTATTTGAATAAATAGCATTCTAATTCCTGTTACTTTATTTCCTTTTATAATGGGCATGCTCATACTTTTACCAATATACTTAAAAATGCTCTTTTTATTTTGTTTTATTTTTATTAAATCAGACATGAAAGGCAAAACGGTCTTAAGGTGTTCACAAGCAACATTTTTAAGCGGGATTACAAAAAGCAAAAAGCGATATTCCAAAATTGATTTTGCTTCCAAAGCGAAATCTTTTTGGTAATCGCTTTTTGCTTTTTGTAATCCCGCTTAAAAATGTTGCTTGTGAACATTCTTAGTAACTCATACAGTAGTCTGACATCTAGAGCCATGGAATATGGAAACTCAGTCTAATCGGAAACGGGATTCTTGTGAAAAAAGTTGTATGGAGGCTTATAGTTTCCAATGGTGCCTTTGACAACAGGAAACGCACACTTTGAGAATGGTTTCCAATTTGGTTTGAATAATTATCCAGTAGAATACTATGTTTTCTTGCTAACAATTCCTCTTAATTACTTCTCCACTATTATTCAAAGTTGAGGTACTTGCAAAAAGCTTATAAACAAGTATAACTATGGAGGCTGCATGTTTTTATTTTCTATAATTTTGCTTTTACATTATACACCTCTTATATAAACTTATTGTTAATATTAACTTATATTGTCATTTAACCATTATAAACTTTCTGGTATTTTTAACCGACAAGATAGTCGAATATGATTTTAACATTGATTAACGCGTCAAGATCTTTTATCATACGTTATATAGCATGTGTTGCTTTTATTATTACATATCGATGAATTCAAAAGGAGTAGCTGTAGACTGATAATCAAAGCAGTAAACATGACGTTTTTATTGGTTCATTGGTGTTCATTTACCAGGAGTAGGCGTTTTATCTTTTTTCACTGTTTCGATAAGCAAATAAAAGAGTGAGAAGTCTTTTTTCTTTCTTTCTTTCTTTCTTTCTTTCTTTCTTTCTATTTACTCTCTTACTATTACTCAAACATGAACATCAACAATAAACAAGCTTCTTTAATATCTGTTAAAATTATATCTGTCATCTCAAAATGTTGTAAATTGCTATTAATACTGCTCTTCTACTAAGATATTTTACTTTTATTATTATTATTCAATAGCAATTTATTTAACTTCAATGCCTCGTCACGTAGAGAAAGTATTTTTTGGGTGGAGGATCTAGCGGATTGGCTTTTAGGTAAGTAAAAGATGATAAACTTTGTTGTGTAAACTTGTTGATCCCAAAACTCAAGATTTCATCATAAACGTTGATTCTATTGGCTTTATTGAACATTTACACATTACATTGGAACTGGAAACTCTATTTTTGATCCATGTTCCTGTTTACAGATGACTGACTCTACTGTATCGTATAGTTACTCTAAAATTGGCTAATGGTAACTTTGTTACTTGTTACGTTTATTAAATTATCTTCAAGGCCTTCCATTCACGTCACAATGAAAATAACGTTATTGATCATATCGATGGTAATACACAAAATAATAATCTCTCAAACTTGGAACTTATAGGTCATCAGAACCGTCGATAAGCGTTTTCTTTTTGTACCTTTATCTAAATACAATATATGTATTTAACTAGCTCATTTAATAATGACATATGTATTATGCCTAGCATTATAGTAGTAATACTTCTTTTAAAGTAAAAAAAAAATAACTGTACTGAGCCATAAAATAAAGTTTTTTTTAATTTGCAGACAAATATTATTATTACAATAGTATCAATATATCAGATAAAAGTCCTGTTTTAAGGCAAATACATTTAAGCATGAGCTTTAATACATGGGGATTGTACTTTTTATATCATTCATTGTTGTTTCTAGAAGAATCGAAGATGATTATACAAGATCGATTGTATATGTTCTGTGTGGGTTAGTCGTCTCTCTGTTTCGAACATTTCTAATACTTTACCAGTATAGAGTTAAATTCCCAAGTATCAGAAGAAATTCATCATATTACTTAAGATGAATGAATATCTACTATATCTATTTCTGTTATTAACAACCCTCTCGCCACACCAGCGTCAGTTATAATAAATTCTTTAGATTATACTAATAATATACCAAGGGCAGATGGAGTAAGTCAAGTATGTTCATCGAAGACTGCTCTGAAAGATCCAAGCATCTTTACAGAAATAAATACAATTTGCCCAAAGATAAAGCCAATTAATTATTTTTTAAAAAAAAAAAAAAAACTTTTAGACATGGTTATAAATCCATAAAAGGTATGGACACTACAATATTACTAAGTTCATGTCTCAAGGATGGAAGTTTAGATTTTGCTTTTAATTCATATTAATGCACCTAGACAAAGAAGGAAAAGGGTAGATTGCAGAAAAAGAAAAAATATTTCACAACAATTTGCAAAGGAGGTGAGAAGCCATTGATGTTACACTGATTGTTATTCCCCATTTAGTACATAAACATTTGATTTATACAGAAGTAAAATACACTTCTTAGTTTTTACTGGTACTTTATTTTCCGGTAAATGCTCATGTTGGCTTTCATGGATATAGTAAGGTGATTTTTTGTTTTTAGATATAAAAGCTAGATTATGTGTTATCATTGCTTTTACTATTCTCTTCAGTTTTTCAAGAACAAAAAATATAAATATAATGTCTATTGCTCCTGCTCAAGATTACACTATTCCCGACAGCACTAGTAAAAACTCTGGTGTTTTATTAAAGAAGAAGGATGACCTTATCGTTGTTGATATCCCCGTTCCTCAACCCAAGAAGGGTGAAGTCCAGGTTCAAGTAAAGTGCACAGGTATCTGTGGTTCTGATTGTCACATGTGGAAGCACGGTGAAATTGGCCTTTTCCCTGTGAATGAACCTCTTTTGCTTGGTCATGAGAGTGCTGGTGTTGTTACGGCCATTGGAGAAGGAGTTATTTCTCTTCAAGTCGGTGATAGAGTTGCAATTGAATGGTAAGTTAATAAGATTATAAAATGGGGGGGGGAATGGTTTCATTTACTAAAATGGATTCCAATTCTCTTCTTTTATTTCAGTGGTATTCCTTGCTCCAAGTGTGATCAATGCATGAATGGTAGATACCACCTCTGCCCTGATGTTATCTTCAAATCCACTCCTCCTCACGATGGTATCCTCGCAAAATACATCACTCACCCCGCTCGCTGGCTTCATAAGATTCCAGAGAACATTGATTACGAAGAAGGTGCATTACTTGAGCCTGTATCTGTCGCTATTTCTGCTCTTGATCGTGTTGGTGTCAAATTTGGTAAGTCCTTACTTATTACTGGTAGTGGTCCTATTGGTCTTTTGGTTCTTGCTATTGCCAAGGCTACTGGTGTGTATCCTATTTGTATCACTGACGTCCAGCAACACCGTTTGGATTTGGCAAAGAAGATGGGTGCTACCCACACTTACCTTGTTGATCCCAAAAAAGCAGATACTGAAGCTGCAAAGGAAATCCGTGAGATCTTTGGTGGTGAAGGTGCTGAATATGTTTTAGAGTGTACTGGCATTGAATCCTCCTTTAGAACCGCCATTATGTCCACCCGTGATGCTGGTACCTGTTGTCTCGTTGGTGTTGGTAAAAACGACCAGACTCTTCCTGTTAACAATTTTGCTATGCGTGACGTGGATATTAAGGGCCTCTTCAGATACCACCATACTTACCCTCGCGCTATATCCTTGCTTTCAAGTGGTCTTTTAGATATCAAACATTTAATCACTCATAGATACAAGTTTGAAAATGCTCTGGAGGCATTCAATACTGCTAGTGATTATTCTACCGGCTCCATCAAGGTTCAGATCTTGAACTAAATTTTGTTGATTATTCCTTTGAATATGTTAAATAAATATGCAACATCAAATTTCAAAGAACACTGTTAGTATGATGGTTTATGAAAGGGTTAGGTATAGTATCCGTGTCGGTTGTACTGATCCCGGTTAATTTGACACCGAATAGTAGTATAAGGTCATGTCAACTAACCCTAATCTTAAAAAGCATGCCTCATATTGTTGATCTCAAAGAACTCTGTGGCAGCACCGTTTTCTTTTACTAGTAATGCTAATTATCTGGTACTAAATTGGTTGTTAATATGAGTTCTACCCGTATATACGTATTTTTAAATGAAACAAAAGCACATTATTTCTTAAATACCAATTCTTCAAGGCAGTCTTCTTGAATAATATGAAGATTATTTGTAAAGTTAGCTGACAACATAAAGTCTCTTGTTCCATCGGAACGGAAAATTAACTCCGTCGCCATTTTTTTTTTTGTTATTCTGTTTTCAGCAGGACTCCCTTTCGTTTATTTTCCAACAAAACAACAACAACAATAATGTCTTCCAGTGTTGGTGCTAACTGTACTGAGCTTAAGCAGAAATACGATACTTGCTTCAATAAGTGGTACTCGGAAAAGTTCTTGAAAGGCGATACAACTCCAGAATGTGAAGATCTCTTCAAGGACTATAGAGCTTGCGTTATGGTAGGTTTGAAGCTAGAAATGACATTCAAACTAATTACGCTCCAGGACTAACACACATAACAGTCAACTTTAAAGGAAAAGGGTATTGATAAGCTTTTGGACGATTCTCGAAAGGAGGCACCTTTCCCTGCTAATGAACAGCAAAAGCAAACAGATTCCAACGCGTAGTCAACACTTAGAAGAAGCAAATAAGATAGATTTTCGTTAATAAAATTGTACAATATTTTTTTGTTATTACCACTACAAAGCACCTTAGAATAGTGCGAATTTGTATCAAAAGGGTTGGGATATATTAATACAATTCAGCTGTATCTTTATTTGTGTAAAGCAATATAAGAAAGGAATGGTTATAAATGTAGATTCTCTTATTTTTAGACAATTAGCCACTAAGCATATTTTTTTTTGAATAGTTGACTTATACTAATCAAATCAATCCCATAGTATTCTACTCAATGACTAGATTTTTGCACTGAATACAAATGTTCATAGTACACAGTAAAACTCTTTAATCTCCGCCACGCTTTTTTTTTTGTGGATGTTCCACGTATTATAAACACTTTTTCTTCTTATTCTCGATAAAAGAAAAATGAATCAGGAACAAAGACCTATTCAACCACAAACGGGTCAACAGATGACTCCACCTGGAGGTATAAGACCAGTTATTGTCAGTGGAGGTAAGCTACCAACTCTCATATATTTATATATTCTAATCCCACAAAAAAAACACGTAATTTAATAATATACTTCTCCTGTACATAAAACTAAATAATAAAAAGGCCCTATTCGACCTATGCAATCTACCCAACCATTAGTTGCGAATACTGGTAGTGGTATGCGTCCAACGTTCCAAAGACCACCTCCATTTCAATCTACACCTAACCAAATGAGGCCTCCTCATCCAGTCAACCACCAGCAAAGACCAGTTATGTCTCCACCTCATGGGACTCCAATGCCCCCTCTTAACACTAATAACAATCAGGCTTCGAGTCTCAATTCACCTATGCAAAATATGAACATACAATCTCCACCTGTTCAGGTAAAGTGTATTTGTATTCTATCACGTGCCCTTATTTACTTTGGTTATGTGTTCGTATATTAGCAAGCTGCTGGCAAACCAAAACGTGTCTATGCTGTCAGCGCTGATATTGCTACTAATCCAGCACAGCAGCCTATACAAGGTCAGCATAATACTTGGCATCAGCAGCAGCAGCAGCAGCAGCAGCAGCAGCAACCACAACCACAGCTACAACAACCACAACAACAACAATATCCACATGCTCAACAGCCATATCAACCAACTACACAGCAGCAACAATATCAGACGGGACAAACGTTTCAGCCAGTACAACCACCTAATATTGGTACTCCAACTCGACATCATCAATCTGCTGCTGCTGGCGTTGGATATACCAATGCACCCTATGCTCATTCACAGCAGCAGTTACCACCTGAACTCCGCCCACCTACTCAACCTAGACCACGTATCGATCCTGATCAAATGCCTGCACCTGTTCAAGTAAGAGAAGCTGATGAGGAACTTTTTGCTGAAAAGTATTTTGGTACGTTAGAACGTGATAGAGTGCCAATGGCTACTACGGATTATATTGGTTTGGATCAAGGTAACTGTAATCCTAGATTCATGAGAGCCACTGTCGATCGAGTACCTTTTAGTAAGGATTTGGCTGAAAAATCAAAGTTACCTTTGGGTCTCGTCATTCAACCATTGGCCCAGTTAAGATCGGATGAAGTGGCTATACAGGTAGTGGATCACGGACAAGATGGACCCGTTCGATGTAGTCGTTGTAGAGCTTATATAAATCCTGCTTGTGTATTTACACATGGTGGTTCTAAGTTTGAGTGTAATATTTGTGCCCACTCAAATGAAGGTAATGCGTGATTTAAAAGGAATTTGCGGGCATAAATTAATCTTTTTTCATTTATTAAAAAAGTTCCCTCGTGGTACTTTGCTAATGTTGATATGTCCGGAAGACGTATTGATGAAAACGAACGCCCTGAATTACGCTATGGATCAGTTGAATTTGAAGTACCAAAGGATTATTATTCAGCACGCCAACCACAACCTCTAAGCTATGTATTTGCTATTGATGTCTCTGTACAGTCAATTCAGAGTGGTATGCTGCCCTCTGTATGCGAATCCATCAAAAATGCTCTGTATGACGTTAATGGAAATTCAAAGCTTCAAAATAGAATTGGAATATTGACATATGATAAAGGAGTACATTTTTATAATCTATCGGTAAAGTAGCTGCTCTTCTTTGTTATTATTACTGTTATTAATTTCAATTACTACATTTTATCGCTTCATATATATATGTATATCAAGGCTTCATTGACAAATGCGCAAATGCTTATTGTTTCTGATATTGATGACATGTTTGTTCCCCTACAAAATGGATTTTTGGCTGACCCTACTGAATCAAAGTAAGTTTATTGTTATTGCTTTGATCATTCATTTTACTTACATAAATATGCTACTTAGGAGTGTCATCACTGAGCTTTTAAACAATTTACCACATATGTTTAAAGATACAACTCGTCCTGAATCCGTCTATACTTCTGCTGTAAGGGGTGGCTTGCATGCCCTGGTAAGTTATGGATATGTGTGATTTTTTTTTTTAAAAAATAAAAAAAGGTATACAATAAATACTTAAAGTTTTAAATATAGAAAGAAACTGGTGGCCATGTATTTGTTTTCCAAACATGTCTACCTAATTATGGTAGTGATACATTAAAGGCTCGAGATGATAAGGCACTTTATGGTACAGATAAAGAAAAGAATCTTCTTACTCCACAAAGTGACAAGTATAAGGAATTGGGAGAGGAATGCGTAAAACAAGGTGTTTGTGTGAATACCTGGGCTTTTCCTTCACAATATATGGATGTTGCCACTGTCAGCACAGTATCTCGTTTGACTGGTGGCGATTTTAGATATTTCCCTCAATTCGCTGCCAAGGAAAGGGCACGTCTAATTTATCAGCTTGATCATGATGTACATCGTGAAACTGGTTTTGATGGTGTTTTCCGTATTCGTTGTTCGGATGGACTACAGGTGATGGATCATTACGGTAACTGCCACATGAGCACCTATACAGATGTGGATACTGCTGGTATCGATAGTGATAAGGCCATTGCTGCAGTGATGAAGCATGATGGTAAACTTGATGTCAATCGTGGTGTTTCTTTCCAGTGTGCTTTACTTTATACCAATCGTGAAGGCCACCGTCGCGTTCGTGTCCATAATCTCCATTTAACTGTTGCAAGTATTATTTCTGACGTATTCCGTTATGGCGATGTTGACACTACTGTGAGTGTTTTGTTCCGAAAGACTATTTTTGATCTTGAACATAAAAATAGAAAAGATTTGCATAAGAAACTGACAGATAGCTGCGTTGATATCCTAACCGCTTATCGTGTCAACTGTGCTTCATCTACATCACCTGGACAATTGATATTACCTGAAGCGTTCAAACTATTACCTGTTTATGTTCATGGCGCAATACGCTCTACCGTGTTAAGAGGAGGCAAGTACTTGATATAACTTTATAAACACAAGTACTTATGAATTTAAAATCAGTGGGAAATGACATGAATATCGATATGAGATCAGTCGGCATGTGCTTGTTTAATTCATTAGGTGTAGCAGAGCTAGTATGGACGCTCTACCCTAGAATGTTTGCTGTTCATTCGCTAGCAGCTGAATATGGTGTCATTAATGATAAGGGGCAAATCACACTTCCTCCAATGATGCGTGCTTCATATGAAAGATTAGACCCTCAAGGCGCCTATATAGTTGGTAAGTCAATTTATTCTATGTATTTTTAACTCTTTACTTATTATTATTATTGTTATTATTTAGACACTGGATCCGATCTCTATTTCTGGTTGGGAAATAAAGTTTCAAGTACATTCCTTGAACAAGTTTTCGGTATTAATACATTAGATCAAATTGATCCCAATATGGTAATCTCAAGTCAAAACTTAAACGTATAGTATATTAACTTGTAATCCCGTTTAAATAGACAAATCTTCCAGCATTAAATACAGAAATGTCACATAAAATCCATGCCATTCAACGTCAATTACAATCGCAGCGTGAAAAGTATCTTTTCTTGCGTATAGTTCGCCAAGAAAAGGATGCAATTGAATTTTTGTTTTCTACAAGTATGTCAGAGGATCGTAACGCTGAGGTTCAAACATATGTTGATTATATGTGTGTTCTTCACCGTAAAATCCAAGAAGAAATGAAAAAACAAAGTAGTTAGTTTATAAAGCAACCAGTTATAATTGGTTTTTTTTTCTTATATATATTTCCAC
>VCJB01002514.1:6372-16521 GCA_024140155.1 Backusella parvicylindrica | reverse complement strand
ATATATATATATATATATATATATGTGCTTATGAATAAATATGGTAATAAAAAATGGAGAAAGGAGAAAAATGAGTTTGTTTGTTATTCGATTTTGTACCTTTAAACTTGAATGAACTGTACGAGCAGTGAATTGTATTCCTGATAACACTAGCAATTCTGCCAGGGAAAATGTGTGATTTATAGCTTCAAGTCCAATTTCTGTATAACGTTCGAGTACTTTTAGAAATATATTTTCACTGTTTATTTTTCATTTTTCATTGTTATTTATGTTATCATTAATTTCAAACAAATAAATGTAATAAGAAAGTAACACTAACCTATAATACTCGTTCGTATCTAACGTGATGGCAGAATGGTGAATATTTTTCGCGGTTGACAGAGCGTTTGTTAGTGCATTTCTAGAAATGCCTAGTGAAAGCGAAGTACTTGTTTTTGCTGCTTCGAACAAAACATCAAAAAATAATGTGGAACATCGAATTGAAATTCGAGTAGCTAATGATATAGCTGTAACTAAGCTTGCTGTACTTTCTAATAATACTGTGCTTTTGCAAGTTTCTGGTTTATATTTCGCTAATTCTGCCATTTTATCTAATGAGTTTTATCAAAATAAAATAAAATAAAAAGAAGAAGAAGAAGAAGAAGAAGAAGAAGAAAAGAAAATGGGAAAATGAGAAAAAGAAAACGAGTAAAATATGAACGTATTTCTAGCTTGGGAAAGCTGGATCAAGCTGACAATGGTTGTGTTTGTGTCACATGCATTCTCTTGATACAACCCATCACATGCAGATTTCCCCAAAAAACACCCCGAGTCTCTTATTGCATTTTTCTTGTGTCGAAAAAATATGCCTTTCGTTTATAAATCGCAAATTTTAGTTTATTTTTTATACTTCTTCTATATTAAAGAAAATCTTAGCATATTAAATCTGTATTTATGTATATATTTCGTATTCCTCAATATAGCCTGAAATAAAACTTGCTTCACGATGAAACAAAATATCAAATACGAGTGCAAGCACGGGGTCGTAAATAGCGAATAAGCAAGTCCACATGAATTTCCCCTATTTTTTTAACAACAATAACTTCAAAAAAGTATCAATCAGAAAGGGCAAACAACTTGATTAGAAGTTTGTGTTTTTATTTATTTTTTACTTATTTACAATTGTAAGATCTGATAACTTTGCAAATACAATTCAAGTATTTCTTGTATATTATTGAATAATATGTGGAACGTGCCACTATTCTTTTCATAAGACATTGTTCTTGTGGTTTAATGTTTTGAATAAGTTCAACTCCCTATTTAACTTTTTGTTATTATATATTATATATGTGCATTCATAATAAATTCATGAATAAAATGACTCTCTCTGCGTCATTTCCTCACATTTAACATAAAAAAAAATCTCCAAGACTTTATTTAAAACAAAATTGTATCAACCCAAGATTTTCTTGTATGAAATCCATGAGAATCTTGTGAAAATCTAAAAGCATCTATTTTTTTTATTTATTCTTAAATGGTAAATGGCAATAACATTTAAACTTATTACAAATTGAGTATATTATACGCAATAAAATAGTGTATTTGCGTGTGATTGCCATATGTGCTTTTTTTTTTATACTTTTAATGCTATATAACTATCCTTACAGATTAACAAAATAAAATAAAATGTTTATTCTAATAAGAGATATCACATGTAATGCCAACAAAGCGAAGTTTTTCTAAGAGATCTGTTTCCCAAAATGCTGTACTAGGTGTCAATACACCATTTGGCACATATCCTTGGTCTTTGTTATTCAAAATGGCAAAAGCAGCCTGTACGACCAAACGAGGAGTAGCAACGTATCCTAATTCAGGACCACGTATGACAACTTTGATTGTTTTGTTGGGAGGCACACTGTGTCCAGGCGTAAGAGCATGGTCGTAACCCTTGGAACGCAATATGACTTCAAATGATGTTTGGTTCAATTGCTCTTGGCTCGGATGTTCCTTTGAGAATAATCCACCAGAGAATAGTTCGGGATGCGACAAGAGCAAATTACGTCCCCACGGTGAACCTGCCAAAAATGAAAAGATGTAGCCATAAACAACAAATAAAATTACTGCATAAAGTGAAGGTAAAAGCAAATAGCCAGCAAATTGAACGGTGGGTGGGAAAATAACATCGGGCTTCTTTTTTGGTGGGTCTGCGTAGCGTGATAAAAACAATTGTTGTGAAAGACGAACAATGGAAGGATCTGCAAACATAAATGGAACGTGGTAACCCAATTCTTGATCATAAGTAACGTGTTTATGAAATTTCAATTTCTGACCCTCGGGATACGGTAACTTTTTGAGATTAGATGCCTTACGGATTTCTCTCAAAAGTTCAACAGAGCCAAATCCATGCACTAAAAAGGAGAAACCACCAATACACGTTATCATCATACTTATTATTACTTATTGAAATCATCAAGTACAAAACACAATCTCCTACCTGCAGACTCAAACGTAGCATAGCCACCTCTTAGTCCAGAGGGTCCTGTATGCACCTTTAAAAACATCTCAATTTGTGAAGGATGCCATCCATGTTTTGTATAAAGACTCTTTGTATAAAGTACACCCATATCCGTAGGTATACTATCAAAACCACACGCATGTACTATGACCACCTGTTTGCTCACAGCTTGATCATGGTAAGTGCGCTGCATACGTTCCACAAATTCGGTTTCACCTAATCATTTTCGTTTATTATTTCATGTTGTCATCTACTTTTTCTTTATTACCTGTGACATCGACATAATTACAACCTTGTTCAACACAAGACCTTACGACGTATTCACCCATGAAACGAAAGGGTCCAACTGCATTAATAAGTACTTTTGTTTGCTGAGCCATGGCATCCAATGTTCCCTTTTGAGTGACATTCGCAATGAGTAATGTGGGTAATTCAAGTCTTGTCTGTGGAAACTCGGCAATCATTTCTGCCAGCACTTTTTCGAGTACCTCTTGTTGACGACCTGCAATAGCCCATCGAAAGTCTTGAGGGAAGAAGTGGGGTAGGTTGTTTGAAAGCTCAAAAATATGTCGTACTATCTGTTTACCGGTTAAACCAGTGGCACCAAAGACAGTGAAATGAAAAGGTCTGCTCATTTTATACCGAAATTCTTTCTTTTTTTTATTTTTTTTAAAAAAACAGAAAGAAATAACAAAGAGAATATTAGAAGAAAAGGAAAAAAATAGCCATACTAAAGTACGAAAATAATATAACTTCTCAGCAAAGTATATAAGAGACGGTCACAAAAGTAAGCCGTGTCATTATTTCCTTTTCCATGCTAATCGTCATCACATCCTTTTAATATATAGAAATTATCATATGAAATAGAAATAATATGGGGAGGAAGGGCAAACAAGGTAATTATGTAGACTGGGTAAATATATATTAACAGCTTAGAAGCTGTGATAATAATGTATAATAACCAACACAGGCCATTTATTATTTTTAGACTTGGTATCATTAAAAATATCCCGAGCATGTTACAGTTCTGGATATTTTTCATTCCTGACCATGTATAAAAGCCATATATATATACTACACACTCTCTATTTTATTAGATATGATGATTTACTTAATCTGATGATATACTTCCACGCATAGTTTCTGAGTTTTAATCGTTTTGAGGATAAATTAACCCGAAAAATTAAACTCATTTGATAAACATGTGGCCCACTTTTTATCATTTTCTGTTCAAAAGTCAAAGTGAAGATAACAATTCATTTATTGAGACATTTAAGAAAAAAAAAGCTATAAAAGTTGGTATAAATTGCTTCTAGTACATTATATAAACGACCAAAGTAAGGAGTCAACTGGGGCAATTCATCGAGTGACATTGGGATTCTTAAGATAATCAAGTCAACTATGATAAAAACACCTCTAGCCTCTTGTGAAATATATTACGTTCTACCAGAACGAATTTCAACTAATGCTTTGAAACATGATAACAGTTTGACAAGTATGGGATCCATATACTCAGTTATAACATTAATAATTTTTTTTACAGAATTAATTTGGGTCAAAACTTCATTGTTGAGTTAGTTGATAATAGCAATTACAAGTAAACCTATTTGTATTAAATAACAAGGTAGATACTGAGTTTTGAAATATCTATTTTGTGAACTTTTTCAAAAAGCCTCAATAATGAATAATAGTAATATATAGATTTCGTTTTGTATAAAATTATGATATTTTACTTTATTGAAGTGCTATTAATAGCCATAAAGAGGTATATAAGACAAATAAAAGATAAACAGTGACAGTTACTAACAAAGAATGGATAATTGTTCAAACTAATTTAGATATAATTCTTATAGTGTCTGTTGACAAGAACACTATTGGATACAATAAGCTTGCATGCAACTCTTTCACTAAAATCACATATCCAATTGAGTCAGGTTTCCAAATCCCGTGTTTCCAGATGTCAGACTCTGCTATATAAGATTAAGATCATCAAATTTTATAGCTTATTACTACATACCTTCCAGAATAAATAACACCAGAAAGAATGATATTTGTGTTTAGGTATCACGGGCCATTCGACAGAGCAAAAAAGTGTATAGTGGCGCTAATTCACTTATATACATATAAACATTATCTAATAAACCCTTTTACACATAATTATAATAGACTGAGGAGTGATTTCGGTTAGAGTTTTCAACTGTTACTTATGTAGTAAAAAATCAAAGATCTGGTTCATAAAGAACAAACTTAGAACTATATCAGAGCCAAAGAAGTATATATAGAATTATAAGCAATATCATGACCATATAAAGGAAGACGTGGAAAAGAAGGTATATATATATATATATTAACAATAGTATCGAGTATATTATTCTTATTAGTCCATTTTCCACAAATATTCAATACTCATAGTTAGTGTTCTATACGAAGAAATGCTTGAACAAGTCATTCTACGAAAAATAACATAAAATACCAAAGAAAGAAAGAACAGGGAAACCTGACATCCTTTTTAAGCGGTGTTTATAAGATATTTTCATTGTTGCATCCCAAAAATAATCAAATCTGGCTTTAAACGCGACTTTTTTTCTTTTTTTCTCAACTCAGAAAAAAAGAAAGTTATCTTTTTGCCGTGTACCTGAACGCTCTTTCTTTTATTATATCGATTTTGAGAGGACAACTCCTTCCATTCACATGCAAGCTTATCCAATGTAACAAAAAAAGGAAAAAAAAACAAGCGGAGAAAATATTTATTAGAATTAGGGTTCCGGAAGATCAATGTTTTGGTGCCGTGAATCAGAAAAAAAAACAAGTCATTTCCGGTGCGGTTCACGTGTGTGTATATAAAATAGAGAGAGCGTTTCCTTTTTATTATTATTATTATTATTATTATTATTATTCAACTTCTTCTTTATGATCACAATATTACCTACAAAGGTTAAACTACTTCATTTCCCGAGATCCCATTTACCTCATGTCACCCATGCTATTATAAAAACATGCTTTTTTAAAGAGAAAACAGAGTGAGTTAATAACATACAATAAAAAGTGATAACTATAGAAATATTAATTTTTTTTTCTATAGAAACCCTGGCTATTTTTTCTCTTTTACAGAGAATGCATATGAAATATCTATTGTTGGTAGCCAAGAGGTGATTGATAATGAGTTTATACCAAGATTAACAATGGCTCAATGTCATGATATGCGTACTTCGCCTGATGTATTTCGTGTATTACAAGTGGATGATGAAGGTGGTCAAGGTAAAAACAAAAAGACGGACAAAAGACATTGGAGGAATTCCTTTTTGTTATTTAACACATGTTACATATATATAGAGACAAGTGGTAGACGTATAAGTGATTTATCTCGACCTTTGGCTCAGGAAAAGTTCTCCATTTTCTACATGTCAACTTATCAGACAGACTTTGTGTTGGTAAAAAGCAAAAAAAAAAAAAAAGAATTGCATATTTATTTTAAATCAGAGTTATAATATTCAATTTTTGGAGATGCAATGATATATAGGTTAAGGAACGTAGATTGAGACAGGCTGTTTTATTATTACAAAAAAATGAGTTTGAGTTTGATGAAGATTCAATCACAAGTACACTTGGTGAGTCACCTATCCAATCAGCTGTGGATGAGTCCCGCGTCTCCATCGACAGTCAAATTTCCATGTCACAGGAAGATTTTGAAAAGAGTGTTCTAGATGATCAGCTGGTTTGTGTAGGATTAAATCCTCATTATCAAAATGAATGGGAAATGACTTTATTAAAGATGGTATCATATCCTGAATTGGTTTTACCGGATTATACGTAAAGTGATGTATACATAAAATTAAAAACCAATGTATATAATTAAACTCAACAATAATAATAACGATATAGGTTGGATGATACACGCTTCTTTTCTTATACAGCTTCGTATGATGGTGTCTCTTTAATTGGTAATCAGAACATCTTGGAATTATTCAGTGAAGAAGCCATCTTCCAAGATGAAGCATCAAAGCGTTATCGTGTGATTCAAGTCAATTTAGCTGGTTCTAATCTTGATCGCTGCGGTATTGTTTGGTCCATCTCACATCCTCTGGCAACAGAAGCACATATTAATTTATTATACCTGAGTACATTCAAAAGTGCCAATATTCTTGTAAGTGACAATAATACAACATATATATATCATTGTATTCATGGTCGTATCATAGGTTTTATCTGATGATTTATCAAGGGCAGAAGAGATTCTAGCAGATGATCTTGAAAATGTTCGGGGTATGCTAGGGGAAGTTGTTTTAGAGCCATTGTAGTAGAATCCACGCTAAATAATATATATATATATATATATATATATATATATTATACACATTCATTTGCTCTTACTTTTATCTTATCAAATTATGTTATCTTTATTGATATGCTCCGTAATCTATTTTCCTTCCTTTTTATTTTTTTTAATAATACTTAATATTGTGCATGTGTGTTTTTTTTATAATACAAATTATACATAAGAAATGCGGTTGTTCAAAGAACAAAAAGGAAAATGGATCGTGCCCTCTTGGCCCCATGATTTTGTAGCACTTTCTTGATTTGGTGCTTGGTTACACCATTGGCTTGAGTGTATTTCTCATAAAGTTCAAAATAATAAAGGATGTACATTAGGAGCCAATCTCCTTCTCCAGAAGGCTGTATTACTAGAACTTTTTTATACACTTCTCTTAATGTTTACAATAGTTTGTGTTTAAGCTGTTATCACACTACTCAAAGGCTATTTTTAGTGTGTTTCATTTATTTTTCTATGCTGAGCAATTACACTTTTTTCATTATTAAACATTACTTTTATAATAAGTAAATGAATAAATATAATTTATTGTTAATAGAATACATGATTTAAAATAAATCAAATTCTGTCCTGCAGAAAAAAAAAGTCATGTTATTCAACAGCTATCGCAGCAGTGACAATACTCTCACTTTTTAGACGGTAACCCAGAGGAATGTCACCACTCACTTTCAGAATATGTTGCTTAATACTAGCTAATGTCATGGTAGTGTGAAGTAGTGTCTCTCCACACATCATTTCAACACTCTCTTCATCTTCAATCTGTAGTTTTTCACAAACATATTGAATAAGCTTTCTAACACGCAATATTCTACTTGCAAGTAAGCGATTGTTTGCACTATATACATATTGAAAAGTTAATAAACCAATAATACATTATAAAATATTATAAGTTATTTTACCCTCCAGGAAGGTCTTCGAGCGAAGAACCATTTGCTGGTTTTAATACAAAAGTTAATTTCACTGGTTCTTTTGTAGGTACTTTATTCTATACAAAAAAAAAGAAGGATAAATCGCTTGAGTTTACTTTTAAATAATAATAATAATAAACTTACATAAAGTAAATATGATAATAACCAAGAGGGTGCCACATCAATGATGGTATCCGCGTCATCACCAGTAGATCCTACAGAACCTCTATAAAGATCCATTCCAGTCGACGCCTCTGCACTTTCTTCAGCAATCAATATCATTGCAGAAGATGGAATCTCTAGTGTAGGATATTCATCTAGACTTGGTGGATCGTACTTTTCAATGGCTTTGTCCTCTTCGGCAATCTCATCTAATTTAGATTGTGATGATGTGGTGCTATTGCTGGTGTTGTTGCCTTCGACTGATTGCTTGTTTATTAAAGTCTATAAGGATTCAATAAGTATATGGTAAATAAAAAAATATCATTTTTTTTTTTACCTTTGTGGTATTATTCTGTTTCTCATCCTCTTGTGCCTCATCTTTGACTCGATCTTCATGTGATAATGTACGACTCAATTTGGCTTTTACAGAAAGACTCTTTAGGCGATTCATAAAGTTAGAGCTTGTACTTGTTGTTGGGGATGTCGGGGATGTTGGAGTTGCTACTGGTGGTGGTAGCTGAACAGATGAATCCCTTCGGTGATGACTTCCTGAAAAGTAATCTGGCTGAGGTCCTCCTGTGGTTGGAGGTGCTGTGTATGGCCCATTTAATTGATTGTTTGATTGATTTGGAGGTAAAAATGGGTTATTATTAGCGGAGTTTTCGGATGTCACTGCTAAAGAGGGTGGTTTTGGATTGTCAACAGAAATGACGGGTGGGATTGTAATCGATTGTGGTGTCAATTCATTGTTAGATTTATTGTTAGTAGACTTTTCATCAAGTAGTCGTGGTTTATTGTTAATATTATTATTTGCTGATGTGTCATTATTGTTGGTTTTGTCAGGTTCCTCGTCAGTATATCGAACAGTACCTGCTTCTATTTCTCTCTTGATGAAATTGTCAAATAAGTGAACCAAGACCCATTTACCAATATTCACTAATAATAATAATAATAATAATAATAATATAGGGAAGATAAATATCATTGACTTTTTTTTTAATATCTCGATTGCAAAACCAAACTTTACCTCTTTGATCTTCTTTGATATCATAATCTTTGGGTAAATCTAATTGATCTTCATACATTTCACAATCATAACAATTGGATCCATGGAGCTGAACAGTAATTGCCTATATTGTGAATACGAGTTTAGCATATACATTTATATTATTATGTACATACAGTAGATTACATACACCAATCTTTGTATCAACGGAACACCAAGCTGGGAAGCTCTCCATGTTATTGACTTTTTCCATTACTTCTTCTAAATCCCCCTTTCCATAGTTTTTTATTTGTTTACACTGATTTATATAGTTTAGTTTGTTGAATATTATTTACATACATATGCTCATAAAATAATAATAATAATAAAGATACCTTTGTAAGATCCCATAATGATATTTCACCATTTGTATCTTTTGTAAGCAAAAGACGTCTATCATGCAATATGACATGAGAAGTAATACCAGGCTTGCCTATTAGGTTTATTAATCAGATATGAAAAGGTCTTGGTATCCCCCCCTTTTTTTTAACATTTACCCTGAATAACACAATCTGGAGAACTTCTTAATGGTATCAATCCTTCCTCATCATCCTGATCATCTTCCTGGTAGCTAATAGGAATAGATAGCACAGAACCAGCATAAAGCGTTAAGCTATCACTGCCTGCAATATATGAATCGGAGGCTTGTGGGAAATAGACGCCCGGTTGTGGAGGTAATTGAACTAGTGCAGAGGTGGGTATATCCATGTTGTAATTGGAACGAGGTAACACTTGGCGAGATTCACGTTTAGGAACAGAGAGCTACATATTTACATTCTATGGGTCAAACCTGTTTACTTTAATGGGTTATTATATACTTACCCATCTGTTTATACTTGAACTTGAAGTAGCTGTCCATATATAAGAATCTTCTAAAGCAGCAATCTAATCAAAGTAATAATAATAATAGATTTATTAATTTCTATATACAAAACCAATATCTTCACACTCATTTTACCTTTAAAACACCTGAATCTTCTTTGCACAAAGCGATACATTCACTCTCTCCATCGCTATTTGATATTGCTTGCCCCGAGACTTGTGTCTTATTAACAAGACCATCCCTTGAGCCCGAATAAAATGTTTTTAAATTTGGATCATTGGAATATAATGACCACACCGAGTCTGGGTGCGTTTCATAAGTTGTTAAACAGCGTTGTGCTTTTACTGACCAGAGTTTAATTGTTGAATCTGAAGAACCTGATAAAAC
>VCJB01002513.1:30120-43308 GCA_024140155.1 Backusella parvicylindrica | reverse complement strand
TTTTTTTTTTTTTTTTTTGCTTATTTGTTAGGATCACGCACTTTTCCAAAATGGGCCTGCGTGTATTTAATATTGACAAGAATGAGATTAATTAATTATTAAGAATTTTAAGATCTTACCTCGTCCCATATCACTTTATTAGCTCTGTCGATAGCGTAACAACGAGTACCAAACGATACGACTGTTAGTAATACTGTTATTAAAATGTGCTTGTTGGATAATAAATATGAAAATAACTATTTGCATATGAAAATGAATAAAGGCTTTTTTTTATAGCAAGTATTGATTGGTACCTGATTATTATATGGTTTGTGTAATTTATTGTATGTTGGATCTTCACTATCTCTTTCATAGGCATTATAAGGTTCTTTTATAATCACTTGTTCGTGATGACGTGGGTGTCTTCTCTTGAGAGTTTCCATACTCATAAAGCAAATATTGGATGACAAGCTACGAAAGAAAGGTTAGAGAATTGGAGAAACCAATTTTTATGCTTTGAAATGTGACTATTTTCTGAATACATGCCAAAGGGGATCAGACACACATACTTTTGTTTATTTGTTTGTCTTTTTAGTCCAAGAATTTTACATGATACTTCGGTCAGGTGGTTTCATCAAACTTAATCGTCGCTTTCTGCATACCCGATTGGAGCGACCCGTGAGTGTGGCTCCAATGGTGGACATAACAACCCCTGTAAGTGGACTGTACACTTCAAGCACTTCGCTTCTTAATTAACATGTCCCTTTCAGCAATTCTTGGAATTATTACACATTATATCTGGATCAGAGCGACATGACTATTATACGGAAATGTATCATAGTCAGGCAATCACACATCATGCTGATCATTTAGATCGGTTTGTCGGAAAACCTAGATCGAATGTGGTTGTTCAAATAGGTGGATCCGATCCAGAGAACATGGCCCAAGCAGCTCGTATCTTACAAGACTATGGCTATAGTCAAGTCAACATCAATGTCGGTTGTCCGAGTCAAAATGTGCAACATGGCCAATTTGGTGCAGTTTTAATGAAGAAGCCTGATCTAGTGGCAGAGATCTTGACAAAAATGGATAAATACGATGTTGCTTTACCTGTCACTGTAAAATGTAGAATAGGCGTTGATGCCGAGGATTCGTTTGGATTTTTATTCAATTTTGTAAGTGTTCCAAACACATTGGAATTTACATGATAAGTAATAACAAAAATATTCAGGTAAATACACTAAACACTTGCTCTAGACCCCCTCCCCATTTGATTATACATGCTAGAAAATGTATTTTGAAGGGTCTATCTCCAAAACAAAACAGAACAATACCGCCATTAAATTATGATCGGGTGTATGAGCTGGCATCAGCATTTCCTCACTTGCCTATCAGTATTAATGGAGGATTTACAGAGACTGAGCATATTAAAACAGCATTAGAGAAGGTGGATGGATGTATGATTGGTAGAAAAGTAATGGATAACCCTCTATTCTTACAAGCCATTGACAAAGGTATATATAAATATAAATATATCGCGCATTAGAAGGGTATCTCACCGATATATTATTCCAGACATTTATAATACCAAACAACCCAAATCCCAATATGATATCCTACATGAATATTTGGGTATGTATTGTCTTTTTCAAGAAAATGAGAAAAAATATCAAATATCTATCCATTTCTAATGATGCGCAAATAGATTATGCCGATAAATTATTATCACTAAAAATAGAAAAAGAGGATTATGGATTACCGCCCCTTACACTCATGGTAAAGCCATTAATGGTACTTTATCATGGCCGTACTGGACGCAATTTCAGGCGCATCATATTCGATCAACTTAAATCAAGCCCAAAGCTGTCCGATTTCGGCAAAGTTGTCAGGGCAGCAGTGAATGAAAGCAATAATAAATAGACAAAAAACAAGCATGCAAGCAATTATAAATATTTCTATACTCTTTTAATGTACAAATTGATTAGATTTAGTGAGATAAGTTCTTTCTTCCTTTTGCACGACGTCTCATAATAACACGACGGCCGTTTTTAGTTGCCAAGCGAGATAAAAATCCATGTCTTCTCTTGCGAACCAATTGAGAAGGTTGATAACTGTTGCCGTATGTCACGAAGCGCATTTGTAAAGGGTTGAAGGCGCTAGCCGGTGTGCGGAAAGCGGCCATACTATTTTCAAGATCTATATATAAGTACACAAAAAGAAACTTAATAAGTCCATTTGACTTTACCTGGAGGATAAAATGCTAGATCCCTGATTTAACATGGAAGGACGGGCAGCATTAAAAGCTGCTACAGAGGATAAGCGTGATGCGGCTGCATTCCATAATTGGCCAAACATTTTTTTAGACGAAATATATACAATAAAAAAGAAAAGAAAAGAAAGAGGTACTGTCAACCTGGATCCTTGTCCTTGAATGGCTATTTTTTCAATTCCAGTAAAAATTGTTTGATCAACATAGAAGTCACACCAAAGCAACTTCAGTATTTGGTTGGAATGCTCAAAGTAGGCACAGTTAATGACAGGTGCTCTATTTCAGTCTAAACAATGTACGTGCTATATTGAAACACGAGAAATAATTGTATCCATAAGACGAATGATGGGGCAGTTCTATGGTTTATGTACACTATGAGAGGTGTTATTGTAAGTTGTTTTGTGATCGCGTGATATCCATATTTGGATGTCTTTCATTTTTCATTTTTCATTTTTTTTTTTTATATTTAAATTTTTTGTTTTGTTCTAATCTTTTCTTTTCAGATTCTAGATTACTTTCCGAGCCATGAGTAACCCATCTGAAAGAACACCGCTTATCAATGATATTCAAATACAATCTCACTCGAGTGGTTCGGTAGTATCGTATTCTTTCTCACAACATAACTGTGCCAATAATACTTTAAAAGATCGGTCTGCTGCACAGTCAACCAAGAGAAAGCTTTGGTTTGCAGTTGCTTTAGCATGTTGTTTCTTCATCACCGAGCTTGTTGCAGGTTATTTCGCTAACTCTCTAGGTAAGAGACTTGTTTTTGTATAATTATAATACGCATATCTAACTATGATATGATAGCTTTGATGTCCGATGCGTTTCACCTTTTATCTGACGTAGCCAGTTTTATTGTTGCTTTGGCTGCCATATATCTTGCAGAGAAACCACCTACTAGCAGTAAAGTTTGAAATGAATATGCCACAAATCGATACTAACATGAATTAGGACATACATTTGGTTTCCATAGAGCCGAAGTGATTGCTGCGTTGATATCAGTTTTAACTATCTGGATATTGACCGGTTTTTTGGTACATGAGGCAATTCAACGTATTAGATCTCCTCAAGTCATCAATGCAAAATTGGTAAGTTTGAATAGATTTGGCCTACTTGAGAAAATCATTGGGTAATTTATGCATTTGAACGATTAGATGTGTATTACAGCTGCTATTGGTGTTGCTGTGAATGTTGTGTAAGTTGATTGGATACCATGAAAAATAGACATATTGTTAATAGAATATTATCAATAATAGTTTGGCTTATGTATTGGGTGGACACCATCATGGACATGGTCATTCTCATGACGATCATGATCACGATCACGAGCATGAACATATTGAAGAAGGTGGAGGAGTGAACCAACCTCACAAGGTAAAGTTTTCGGTTGATATTGTTGTGTTCTCTCATTGACTCTATCTTTTAAAGGAAACCAATATTAATTTAAGAGCTGCTGCTCTTCATGTTCTTGGAGATTTATTGGCATCAGTTGGTAGGTTAACTAATTGGGAAAATATCAAATAAAAATTTTGCTAACCTCGTAACTCATTAAGGTGTATTAATCTCATCAATCATCCTTATTTTCAAACCTCACTTAACCTTTGTCGATCCAATGTGTACTTTTGTATTTTCTATTTTGGTACTTTACACTACGTATCATCTTGTAAAGGATTCGTTGGCTGTATTAATGGAAGGTGTGCCTGGAAACATCCAACCTGATTTGATTGAAAAGTCATTGCAGTCTATTCCAGGTGTCATTGCTGTGCATGATTTGCACGTATGGACTCTATCCCCCGGTAAATATTCACTTACTGCCCATATAAAAATTGATCATGGATCAGGCGCAGACTATGATGAGATCCTTGCTAAAGGTCAGCACATTGTTTGTGATATCTATGGCGTTCATCATTCTACTCTTCAGATTGAATCTGACAAGAGCGCGTTTACCAGTCATTGCAGACCAGAGCTGTGTGCACCTAGAAATTAATCATTCATATTTTGCATCTCGTAATATTACTAAAAAAATAAATAAACAAAAACTTTCATTAATAACAGGTCTTTTCCTTTTACGGAGATTAGGAATTTGATTTAGTCCGATTTTTATTTTCCATGTGAACTGTAAAACAAATTTTAACTTTGCACAAGTACAAAATATATAAATATTCAAGTAATTATGGTCATATAAATAAATTTTCTTCTCTTCTCTTCTTTCTTTTTCTTTCTTCCTACTTCTTTTCTTTTTAATAAACATAACAATGACTGTCCAGCAATTTATTGGTGCAATTGATCAAGGAACAACGTCAACACGCTTTGTTATCTTTGATTTGTCTGGAAAGATAGTTACTTTCCACCAGATGGAATTCGACCAACACTATCCTCATCCTGGGTAAGTCATGGTATTAATTCTTAGTTTATCATCTTATTTATAACATTATTTTCTATTTTTATCAATTTAGTTGGGTAGAGCATGATCCTTATGATATCTTGGCTTCTGTTGATACCTGTATTGAACATGCAATTCGAAAGCTCGCACAACTGGGTCATGATGCATCTAGTATTGTCTGTGTTGGGATCACAAATCAGCGTGAAACTACAGTGGCGTGGGATAGTGAAACGGGCAATCCTTTATGTCCTGCCATTGTCTGGAGTGATGGTCGTACAGCTCACACCGTCCATCAACTTGCTCAAAAATCTGAAAAGGGTACAGATGCATTAAGATCGATATGTGGTCTTCCTTTGACCACTTACTTTTCGGCTGTTAAATTACGCTGGATGATGGACCACGTACCTGAAGTTAAAAAAGCATACGAACAGGATCGATTACAATTTGGTACTGTTGATTCATGGCTGATTTATGTGAGTATATTACACAGACTGAGTTGAAATCACAATTAACTAATCCGTTTTCCCAAGAACTTGACAGGTGGAAAAAAGAACGGCGGTGTCCTCGTCACTGATGTGACTAACGCAAGTAGAACCATGCTGATGGATATAGAGAAACTAGAGTGGAGTGACGAAGCGAAAAGGTACACTTGTTCAATGAGACTTTTGATTTTTGCTAATTGTTTTATATTAGCTTTTTTGGTTTTGAGAGATTAAAGTTGCCGAAAATTGTCCCTTCTTCAAGTTTATATGGTAAATTATTTAAGGGTTCTTTAGCTGGTGTACCCATTGCTGGCTGTCTTGGTGATCAGCAGAGTGCATTAGTCGGTCAAAAATGTTTCCATGCTGGAGATGCTAAAAACACCTATGGTACTGGTTGCTTCATGCTCTTTAATACAGGCGACTCGCCTGTATTTTCCAAGAATGGACTTTTAACGACAGTTGCTTATCAATTCGGAAAAGAAAAGCCATCTTACGCCCTAGAGGGATCGATCGCAGTTGCAGGTTCATCAATTCAATGGCTTAGAGACAATTTATGTATAATTAACCAGAGTCATGAGATTGGTACTCTGGCAGAAAAAGTGAACGATACAGCAGGCGTCTACTTTGTTACCGCATTTAGTGGACTATTTGCACCATATTGGAGAGATGACGCTAGAGGAACTATCTGTGGCTTAACCCAATTTACAAAACGTGAGCACATTGCTAGAGCTACACTTGAATCTGTCTGTTATCAAACACGTGCTATTTTAGAGGCCATGAACAAAGACGCTGATAGACCTTTACGTTCTCTGAAAGTGGATGGAGGCGTTTCCAATTCAGATTTATGTATGCAAATACAAGCTGATTTGTTAAATATAGATGTCGATAGACCACAAATGCGTGAAACAACTGCTTTAGGTGCAGCCATTGCTGCTGGCCTTGCATTAAAAATATGGGACAGTATAGATGATTTGGCTACTGTAAATGTAGAAGGTAGAACTATTTTCAAATCACAAATATCAGATGAAAAGAGAGAGAAAATGTATGGTGGCTGGAAAGAAGCAGTCAATAGATCTTTTGGTTGGACTAAAGTGGTTGAAGCAGACGAAGATGAATATCTTGCATAATCAAATATATTTGACTGTAAAGATTCCTTTCTATTTAATAATAACGATCTAAATAAACAGTATATAATACCTCATTTAGCTAATGTTTTGTTCTTCATATTTTTAGCATCAAAAGTACTGTTAGCTTCATGCAAAACCTCCTTCGATTAAGTCATGCTCAGTCGTATTACACAGAGTTTTCATATCCTTTAATACAATTTTTATTCAAAACGCAGAAGGAGCAATGACTCAATAATAATAATAAAATAAAATAAAAAGAGTCTAAACCTGATTGTCGGTCACAGGCCTTGCATAGATCTGCATCTTATATGCAGATCTATCATCAGAGAGAGAGAGAGAGAGAGAGAGAGAGAGATCAAAAACGGAATAGTATAAAGAGATACTGAAAGAAAAGGAAGAGGCACAATTTCCGATTGAAGAATAAACAAAAATACAATCCTAAAGACCTCTATTTTTTCTAAATAGGCTAGCGTTTTAATAAGTAACAAGATAAAAAAAAAAAAACAGTGACGATATTGCATTGATATTTGAAAACTCATTTTTTTCGTACCATTCTCATTTTAACTTTAAGCTTTTTCAAGTAGCTATAGAGGGTTAGCTACTTAGCGAATGTTCTTATCAAGTAATTTTTTTTTTATTAATTAGAAATGCTTCATATAAACGAAAAAGATAAAAAAAAAAAGAAGTTGTATCCTCTATTAAAACGTGCTAAACTGAACGAATCTACTTGGTTGACTTTTTGGTAGCCTTAGCCTTTTTTGCAGGCTGTGCAGCTTTTCCAGCTTTTGCTTTTGCTTTCTTTTCTTCAACTGGTGCTTCTGTGGCCTTTCTCTTCTGGCCAACAGATTTAGTCTCGGCAGAGGCTGTCTTTTTCTCGGCAACAGGAGTCTTTTTAACGCCGGCTGTCTTTTTTTCAATAGAAGCAGGAGCTTTCTTGGTGGCAGGAGCCTTTTTTTCGGTAGATTCAGCCTTCTTGGCGGTAGAAGCTTTATTTTTAGGACTGGGTGTTTTATCAGCAGCTTCTTTCTTACTAGCCTTCTTGGTGGTTGTCTCATTTTCTTTTTTAGCTTCTTCCTCAGGTTCTGCTTGAGGAAGTGCAGCATAGATAGGAAGGAGTGGTGTGCCCTTTGACTTTACACCAATTTGTCTGACATTACTCCATGAAGTAGCAGCCTTACTTACAAATTGTGACATGGTACCTTCAATATTGCTAACAACATCCTTTTCTGACATAGTGAAATTGCCTACTTTGATGGTACTATATAGAATAAAGAATAATTAAAGAAAAGTTTTGTTCTATAATATAATCCATGCCTACTTTACGAGACCA
Organism: Backusella parvicylindrica; assembly: GCA_024140155.1. Lineage (NCBI taxonomy): Eukaryota > Fungi > Mucoromycota > Mucoromycetes > Mucorales > Backusellaceae > Backusella > Backusella parvicylindrica. The sequence continues at coordinate 35,735 of VCJB01002513.1, read as the reverse complement.
TTGTTGGGTGTATAGGTTGCAGTCTTCATTATCTTTTCTACTGCAGTCTTTATATTTCCACGACTTACTCTAATACCAATAGGATTTCTGATAATAATTTTATTAACATCAATTCATTCCCTTCTTTGAAAAACTATACTTACTTTCCGATATCAAGGAAACGCTTTCCAAGCAATTGAGGCATCAAATGAATAACTCTGTCATCACACAGGAAAACATTATATGAAAGAGCAAGCTTTCCTCTTGCTTCATAAGTTTTATACTTTGTTTTAAGATCGAGAGTTGAAATCACCTATAAACTTTTTTTCTAAGTTATCCTGGTTTTCTCTATTTTATCATCATCATTTTACCTCTTTAATAACATCAACACCTTGAGCCTTAATCTTTTCTTTAAATGCATCAACATCATTTTTGACAAATAAACAAACTTCTACACCTTCCATAAAAGCAGAGTGCTCCAAAGGTCTAATTCACCAAGTCAGCATAAATATCAATACGAGCTGAGCAATACATGATAACTTACAAAAGAATTGGGTTTAAAGACTTCTTGTTGTTGATTTTGTGGGTAGCAATGTCAAGATTAATATAACCGACATCAGATCCAAGGAGATCGTTATCAGACTCCTTTGTCTTATTCTTGAACAAAGCAGCGACAGCTTTTTCAATCTAACAACAGTACGAAAAGAGTGAATAAAGTATATTTAGGCTCGCTTTCTTTTCCTATATTTACCTGAGCGGTGGCGATTTTCGACTTCATTTTTTTTATATAAACTAAATGCAACTGTACAAGAGGAGGTAACAATAATGAAAAAGAATGGAAACCAAAAAAGATGCTTGACAGAACAAGCCACTAAACGGTCACAAAGTAATTTACAACGGAGTGTTAAATGATCCAGGTGTATATCCTAAGCCACACTCTACCTTTAACTTGGACGTGAGAAAAAAGGCTTTTCTATATATCAAACAATAGGTCACTTGCTCAAAATAAGGTTTAAATGTACATTAACCAGTTAGAGATTGAAATAAGTAGATATTAGCAGGTAGAAATTAAAGAAAGGATATGAGTTTTGCTTTTCCAGCCAATAAATCCCAGTGCTATATAAAGCAGGTAGAGTTCATTCACCAATGAAATTAATGGATTTTTGCAACATTAGATTATTTCCTTCAGAGCACCTTTTTTTCATCGAAAGCCAAAACTATCATAAATAACAATGATGGTGCTAATGGTAATATATAATAGATATATAGAATTTGTATTCTAAAATACGTAAAAATGCTGCTTTTAGTTCTTAATAATACGAAAGAGTAGTCACTGATTTCCAAAATTCAATATTTCTAAGCGCTCTCTGCTATATTGTATTGCCTTTTATTTCTATTATTAATTTTCAAAGTATCATAAATGCTCTATGTGAATAAACAGACATTTTGTCTGTCTTTACTGGCATTTTTTCAGATATTAGGAATTGGATTGTTCTGTAAAGGGTTTTTTCCATATAAAATATATTTACCAGGTTTTGCGACGGCGGAAGACAGTTCCCCTTCATTCAATCCTTCTTCATCATCAAACCTGATTGAACCTGAATTCGATCGACTTGTTTTCATTGTTGTTGATGCCCTTCGAAAGTAACTCAGTTTTTTCTAGATTCAAACGCGACTTAGTTTATGCATATTGACTAATAAATTAAACAGTGACTTTGTTCTTGGTGATAACTCAGGTTTTGAGTTTGTAAGAAGGTAAATTAATACATAAACGAACTAGTACCAAAAGCCAACCTCTGTAAACAGTCAAATAGAAAGAGGGTCGGCTATTCCTTTTACAGCAAAAGTGACAGCTCCTACCGTCACTATGCCTCGTATCAAGGCAATGACTACGGGTAATATATATTTATGAATGACAACATGGAATGTACATAATCTAAAGCTAAACTAAAATAGGTACAGTACCCAGCTTCTTGGACGCAATTTTAAACATCGCAGAATCAGACACCAGCTCCTCACTTCTTCATCACGATAATTGGGTGTATCAGTTTAAAAATACAGGAAATAAAACACTTCATTTTTTTGGTGACGACACTTGGATCAGACTATTTCCCGATTTGTTTAATAAGAAGGATGGGACTACTTCATTTTATGTTTCAGTAAGTAAACAAGCATGTGCTCCATAAATAAGAATATAGAACAAAAGGGGGTGTTGTTTTTCCTAAACTTTGGTAGGATTATACGGAAGTGGATGTTAATGTAACCAGGCATATCAAATCAGACTTTACAGAAAAGGATTGGAACGCCATTGTATTACATTATCTGGGATTAGATCATATAGGACATCTTCAGGGGCCTGCAAGGTTAGAAAATGTGCTTCGGAATAGAATCTTTTATATCTGACCTAACCAAAAAACCACTTTCATAATAAAAGCCCATTAATGCGTCCAAAACAAAAGGAAATGGATGAGGCCGTAGAGTCGATTTATAATATTATCGAAACACAGGATGCGGAGCGAATTCTAGAAGATAATGATGCTAAAGGAACCCTGATAGTACTCTGTGGTGATCATGGAATGAATGAGGTTGGTTTGATTATGTTCAGGTTTATGTATTTATATTGACCCATGTAATAGAAAGGAAACCATGGAGGCTCATCTATTGGTGAAACTTCTGCTGTGAGTAAAAAAGATTCTCATTACCTTATTTTTGTTTTATCAATGTAATACTAATAGTATTTTAGGCTTTGGTTTTCATGAGTCCCAAATTCAATTCTCGCCCTAGCTTCAAAAGCAATAACAAAGAAGAGAGACCTATAACTATGGGCCACCCTATAGTGGATCAAATTGATATTGTACCTACCCTTGCTACTTTGTTCAACTTCCCTATTCCGAAAAACAGTCTGGGAAAAGTGATTACAGACTTATATAGATCAAATTATTGTAATTAAAAATATAAACAAACCTGGATAAACAAAAAAATAGAATAATAATAATTGTTTACTTAGCACCTTCTATTCTTCGTGCTTTGCAACTTAATTCTTACCAGTTAGGGCAGCTCCTGGGAAAAACAGATCCTGAAGTATTACAAACGATCCATCATCCGTCATCGAGCTCTCAGAATGTCTCAAATAAATTCAGTCGTTTGTATATTGACGCAACCCTCCTTCATAAACAATTCACAGCTTCTCAATCAGAACACTTGGCATTTGAAACTGTACAAGCGTATAATAAGGTAAATGATGATTGAGATATTATTCTATCATTCGGCGATCCTCTAAATCAGGCAATTCATCAACCTAGTTTATAAATTTGGCTCAGTCCCAACTTGTGAATACAGCAAGTGATTACAGTTTAAGCCATATGGCTGGTGGTATCTTCTTTATATTATTGAGCTTAGTAGGCTTTATCTGGTGGAACAACCATCTTGCAAAAGAAAATGAAACAACCAAATGGATGGTTTGCAAGTATTTTGTTATAGTTGCCACGGGTACTTATGCTTTCACAATGTTTGCTAGTAGTTTTGTTGAAGAAGAGCATTTGACATGGAGTTTTTTAACTCAAACTTTATTTTTGTTGTCATTATTTCAAAGGTATGTATTTATCATTATCAATATAAATGAAAAAAATCTTCTAATATGTGTATGACTATTTTCTTTTACTATCGTTGGTTTTGTAAATATCTGTTCTTTTTACTCACTCACTTGTATCTCTATTTATTTATCTCACCCATTATAATTACCATGATTCGAAACTCTATTTAAACATGAATTCTCACATGAAGCATTCGGGAGCTAAAACAGGAATTCCGAGCAAAATGGTATCTCGTCAGCTTATTAGTTGTTCAACTTATAGTAATTCGGTTTTCACTTGCTTGGGATAATAGTGGGTTATCAAATGCTTTACTATCCTGCACTAGTGTAAAATGGCACTTACTTCTATTTGTGTTGACAACCATACTTGTTTCTGGAGTCTATACTACGATATTTGGTCTCAAAATACAAACACAAGAACAAATTGATGTTTACCAAACAGCTACCATTGTCCACCAATTGATAAAGGGCATTTTCATACTTATCCTATCACTTTGTTCTCTATTCGTTTTCATTTACAAAATGAGAACAGGAGATGTTTCAACCATTCCTCGAGTTTATCAGTTTTTGTTAAATCTTGAGATAGTGAAACCATTAAGTCAGACTCAACTAGGAAAACTGATATACAATTATGGAGCAGCTGGTTTGTTTGTTTTGGTCGGATTATTTTATGTTACAAAGAGAGCAACACTGATGAATCTTGAAGATGTTTGTGGTAAACTATAAACATAAAAATAGTGTAAAAGGAAGAATTAATCGTTTTAATCTAGATAAAAGGTCCAGTCCTTTTTTCCGGTTACTGTTGCACCTTGTTACTCCCATATTAATCCTTCTTTCAAGCATTGATCATGCAGTTTTCTTCTGCCTGTTTTATCTCCAACTTTATCTCCTTTCAATCTGGCAGAAAGAGATATCAAAAAAGGCACCAGTCCCTGTATGGCTAGTTGGTGCAATAGTAGTCTGCTTGAGTCATGTATCCTTTTTCATGACGGGACATACTAATTCAATTGCGTCTATCGATTTAAGTAATGCATACATTGGTGTTGAGGGATATGATGCCATCCTTATCGGTGCTCTCACATTCTTCTCAAATTGGTATGGTAGCATTTGGTGGGCTATCGCTGGATGGTTGCTTATCATGGAAAATACTGAATTAACAAATGCCACAAACGAAAAAAGTTCTGTGTGGTGGAAATATGTTTTATCTCATTCCATACTGTTTAGCTCTGTTCTCCTTTTCCTTTCAATTTCTGTTACAGCATTGAGGGAGCATTTGTTTATATGGACAGTATTCTCACCAAAATACCTTTATCAGGTGGCCTGGAACTGTCTATTCCACTGGTTTTTTCAAGTGTTTGTTGGATCCCTTTTTGTAAACTATTTTTTCAGTTGGGATGTGAGCAACCAATCAGATTCTCAGGAAGATGAAAACAAAAATTAGTTTAAGCACAGAATAAAGTTTATTTTTAATCTTCTCCTTATGACACAGCATACTGTTATCTTTTTTGTTTAGATTTATTGATACAAATACATGTCCCACTGCACAATCTAATGAGAGAAAAAAGAGTTCATTGTTACATCATATGAATAATAGTTCTCTCCTTATCTTTCATCTAATTAGACTAATAACAGCTGAGTAAGTAGATAAAGTGAAATTCATTATAAACAAAGGATATTAATCACTGATGATTGTATCAGTAACACAATTTCTCCTTCTTCTATTTTACTGAATTATGGTAAAATCATTACAGAACATAATAATTTGAGATATTCCCATAGTTTTACAAACAAAACAAACTTGGTTTCCTGATTCAGAGATTTAGAAGGATCAACATCGGAACGTGACACTTGCTCAGGTTAGGCTAACTAAAAACTACTGTATTATATTTGTATATATATAAAATGTTCTACAATGCATTTTTCTAGAAATAAGGAATTTATAATATGCATGGTATCACCTGGTAAACTAGGAGAAAAAGGATATTGTATTACTTAAATTCATACATCAATAATCTCATTTTAGTATTTGGAAAACAAACAGATA
>VCJB01002480.1:27428-38004 GCA_024140155.1 Backusella parvicylindrica | reverse complement strand
AATTAAAAAAAAAAAAAAAAAATACCTCTTCAGCCACTGCACGAGGAGGTGCAAGTTCAAGTAATCGAGAAGCAAATTGTGATGCTGTACTGAAGTTTTTAGCTCTAAACGCTTGTTTTGTTGCTTGACGCAGTGCCAACTGCATATGAGGTGTTTGTAATTGACAATGAGCAAAGTAAGCAGCCAATTCAAGTGCGCGTTTCAATTCGTCAGGAGATTGACCAGTGATTGATCTACGTTTCTGTTCCATAGCAAGACCCAAAATATATTCACGACAAATATCAATCAATTTATCCAACTCTTGCGATTCTGATTCGCTATCGATAACAGTAAACAAACTAGAGTGAAGTACGGTCTTAAAGTGTTGATGAGCGGCTACTAATTTGCCAGATGTAAAGAGACGATAAGCTTGTTGAAGCTGAGTTTTTGCAATATTATCAAAATTGTACACAATGACTGGCAAGCTATTACGAGGTGTAGAGCTTTCGGGATTTCTACGAAGAGGATAAGAAACGCTGGATGTTGAACTAATACCAGCAAGAGTGACACGTGAAGCTTGGTAGATGGCCAAGAAATGTGATTTAAGAGGTTCAAAGTTTGCAATTCCCTTTTGGCGATTGAGAATTTGCATGGCGCTGTCAAAGCTACCAGCTGCAATATGATCAGCAGCCATGCCAGAGTTTTGTGACCAGATTGATAACTCACTAACGCCTTCAGTGGGTGGAACAAATTCAGCAGTCTCTTTAGCTGCTACATTACCCATCTCAGCATCTAACTCTGCCTTGATATCATCATCATCGTCCCAGCCTCCATCACCATTCAATTCATCCTCATCTTGATCGTTAGTGCCCAAAAGGTCATCGTCAAAACCAGATGCCTTGGCACTTCTAGTATTATTGGAAATACCAAGAATGTCATCATCGTCACCCCAATCACCGCCAGCCTCTTCAATATTATCGATCTGATCATCATAAGAGAAACTAGGTGCGCTCATAGGTGCAACGTCATTGCCAGAACCGCCAGCAACAGCGTTAGCAAATGCACCCTCGAAGAAGCTCTTGGAGACTGTCAATAATGGCCAATTAGTATCTTCCAAATGAACGACAGGCTTGGGAACAGAGGGTAATTGCTCTGGCATAGCAGGCAGTTCAATGTCAGCTTCGGTTTTTCCAGCAGCAGCCAAGATGGCTTCAGCTTGTTCGTTCAAACCATGAGACTTTGCTGTCACATAAGCCAAGGGTAGTTGTCCAACATCTTTTAATAATTGAATACGTTCTTCAATATCACCGAGATAGACTGCATTTTGGAAACGCATTAAAGGATCGTTTTGAAGTTGTGAGATTTTTAACATTTGACGGAGATTAGTTTCATTGCCTTGCAATAAATAAAGGAATGAAAGCTTATCCATCTTCTTTGTACGCTGATAACATAACTCTACGATCTATTAAAAAGAGAGAGAGAGACATAAGTCATATTAATAAATACTGTATTTTATACTAAACTTAATAACTCTACCTTGTAATTACCGTGGCGCAGAGCTTCAGCACCCAGCTTTGACCAATGATCTGGCTTATCCATTGCCTTGGCTGTTTCAAGGGCCACATCTAAATTACCACACTCAAGAGCAAGCTCAAAGCGAGTCTTGTCATCTCTTACAAAATGTAAGGCAATCTATATATGAGAAATAATGGTTAAATGTGTAAAGAATAAATAATATAAAAAAAAAAAAAAATACCTCAGGATAACCCTTCTTTTGAAGATAAGCAATGATGGATTGACCAACCAAATTAGATGTACGGATGATATGAAGCACTTCCTCGTATTGTTTATTAACCAAAGCCAACTTGAAGCGATACTCGGTAGGGTCGATCACAATTTCACGTACTTTTCCATCGCGATCCAAGGCAAACAACTTCTTTCCCTTAATTCTTGTCAAATAAATGGGTTGATCCAAGGTACGAACAATACCATTATCACCCTGAGGCAGAGCGTACTTGATATGGTTTAATGTGCAATAAAGCAAGACACCTGAATCATCCCAAGTGGCACTCTTAATACGAATGGTTTCGTGGATTTGGCTGGTTTGTTTCAATTCCTTAGTTGCAATAGTAATGGCTAAATCACAATAAGTGGTAAAATTAGTTTTGTATACATTCACATGCTAATCTCTACTCTTTCTATTGTCTAAAATATTCATGCAACTATATTTAAACTTACTGTGCTTGCTCAAGAGGGCAATCATAGACATGTCATTAGACCATACAATATATTTAACAGAGGACACAGACAATTCAGCAGAAACACGTCTTTGCTGAATGTCGTAAAGAATAACTGAAGTAGGAGTTGTCATAAGCAAAGAACCGGGTCCAGCATAGAAAATATCAGTAACTTGTCCTGGTGTCTTGAAAGACTTGGTTTCCTTGTTGGACAAGTCTCGGATCTGAATAAGCTGGTTAGTTTTATCAAATACAGCGAAGCGATTGCGAGCAATAAAAAGAGCAGCATGGCCAACACCCTTCATGGCTTCATCTGATGGTTCTTGAAGAGTACCACCCAAGTTCTTTGGTAAGCGATAAAGTTCGTAAGAACCACCTTCATATGGTGAGGTCAACAAAATCGATTTCTCAGCAGGATTAAAAGACAAGGTACGAGGGGCCACAAATTGGGATCCTAATTTGCGGACAGACATGACTTCTTGATCGGCAGTGCTAGGGAAATCATGGATATGGAGGATGTTGTTCTTAATATAGTAGAGCTCGTTACTATGAACTTGGAAAGCAGGACGTTCGCGCTCCAACTTGAAGACAATAAGACCACTATCATGACCAGCAGCGAATAAGTTGAGTTCAGGATGAGAAGCCAAAACCCAGAAACGATCATGGTCTCTTCTAAACGTAGCGACAGCTGTTCTCTTTGTTAAATCCCAGACACGGATGGTTTTATCCTCACCATCGGATAAAATAAGATCCTGACGAGGATGGAACAAGGCGCTGGAAACATTGTTGTAGTGACCGCGACAGCTATCTACCTCCCAAGCCTTTGTATCGTTCATTCTCCAAAGCTTAACTTGGCGATCGTCACCAGCAGAAATGATTAAAGGTAAAGTGGGATGGAACGAAGCCCAGTTTACACCGTGATCGTGACCCTCCAAGACATACTTGACCATGACATCAGTTGTACCGAACATATCGCCACCAGGTCCTCCTGGTCGATTCAAATCATCAAATGTCATTGCTGAAGGAGCCTGACTCTTCTTTCTTAAGCCTGTAATATCCCATACACGGACAGTCTGGTCCATAGAAGCAGAAACAATCAAGTCAGTTTTAGGATGGAACTGAGCTGACATGACATAATGGTTGTGGCCAGTAAGAATGGCAATACATGCTCTGGATTGCCAATTCCAAATGCGGATCGTTTGATCATCAGAGGCAGAGATAATCCAAGGAAGCTCGTTATGGAAGAAGACAGTACGAACGTAGTCGAGATGGCCGTTCAAAGTAAACAAGCAGCGACGAGTTTTGTAATTCCAAACTTTAATTTTATAGTCATCACCACCAGAAACAAACAAAGGTTGTGTAGGGTGAAATGAGATGCCACGCACTGGGCCTATGTATTTATTTTTTCTTTTCTTTTAGTTGCTGTATTTTGGTTACAAGTATTCAACATTACCATCATGTTCCTCAAAGCGTTCAAGCAAGGTACCCATTCTATAATCCCAAAGCTGAATGCAGCCATTATGCAGGGAAGCTAAAATCCAAGGACGTTTGGGATGGAAAGCTACACCTTTGACGCGGTTACTTTTAGATTCGAACTAAGTTTATATCATCTCGAAACATGAGTTCAGGTGTCTTATATTCCTCTTTTCGTTCCATCTTTCTATTTACCTTTGTAAGCATCTGCATCTTTTCAATATTTATATTTCTATAAATTTTTAGGGTAAATAAGAAGAATAGTAAGCAAAGGCCATGTTTAAACGCTTCTCTAAGCTGCTCTTTCTTTACCTTATACGCTTCTCTTCTATCTATTTGCTAATTAACTACAACAAAGTCAGTTTATTTTACGTGTATTTTACTATTTAGAATACGTACAAACTCAAGGTATTGAAAACAAAAAGGATAGAAAAAAAAAGTACTTTGCTTATTAACACTCTTTGTCTTTACTTGTTTTTTTTTTCTTTCGACTTGAGTAAGGTCAAGATGAGAGTGAAAGCACAATAAGGACGGGTAATGAAATTCAAAAGTTATATATAAAATCGCTCAACTTGTAACACGCTAGCCAATCAAAGTACGACAGTTTTCATAGGACACAAAGTGACGTAGATTTTTTTTATATAAATAGTGTAAAAGACGCGTGCTGATATGAAGACAAATCAGTGATAGGATTTAGTTTTTACAGTAAACTACAACATAACTTGCAAAACTCTTATTCTTCATTATAGATCATGATTTTTACATATGTTTATTATTTTTTTGAATGTGAAAAGGAAAAAAAATATTGAGACCTGTACATTTTAAAAATCAAGTATAGCTTGGTGTTGGATGCTGCAAGTGATGTTTCATATGCTTTAAAGGTTCTAAATGATGAGGTTCTTCTCTTTGTCTCTTGACTGAAAATAGAGAGCGGCCAGATAAGAAGGATGCTAGAAACTCCAACTGTTGGACAAGCTCTACCGAATGGTCTATGCCAGACACATTAAAATATGTTAGACGCTCGAAGGGAGGATCATCCAATTTCATAACTTGTAGCTGTCGATTTAAATTGTGCAAAGAATCCTGTCCCAAATAATTCGAGCCTGATAGTGCGATGATATATTCTTCCTCATCGTCAAGAGCATATTGCCTAAATGTGATTGGTATTTTATTGTTTTGCTGAAGCATGGCCAAATTACCAGCAAATATCGAGAGGTGGTGAGCAAGCTGATAGAGCTGAGCCTCGGTGGCTTTGATTTCAATTTTATTTACAGAGTGAGCAAATTGATCAAATATCATGAGATACCCGCTCCAGCTCAAGGGTAAATCTATCATTTTTAGCTCAAGAATTCCATAATGACGAGTAATACGCGGTACGAGCTTTCTAACAAACTGATCTGTAATCATATCGTCTCGAGGAGGGAAAAGTCGAGCGCTGGTCCAAATCTTTGGTTCTGTATATACTAAACTGTAAAACTTCTCATGACTATCAGCCAATGAGAGTAGATCTTTTAAGCTGAGGTGCTCTGATACTTGAGTAAGTATTATTTCTGGTATTTCAATCAATTTCATTGTTTTTTAGGTCAGCATTCAAGAGAAAAATGAAAAGAAACTGCGAAAAAAAAAGAGGAATATTTTGTATCACTGCTTTGTTTTAAGCACATCGTCAGATCACGTGAAGTAAGGTTGATGTTGTGATCTTTTAGTCTTTTACAAAGCTTGTTTACATTGCTCACGGTGCTGATTTGTGGGTCTTGTGGCACAATTTATAGTTTCTAAGGAGTAAGTTTTCGCGGATTTGGAACCTAATTAAAATATGTATATATAAAAAAAGCATAGATACCCAGATATGTTATTCTGAGGAATATTACTATGAGAAAGATTGCGTATTTTGTAAAATGACTTTATAGTTTTATCTTCTTAGTACTTTTTCTCTATTTTAGCAACTGCTCCGAGAGTCCATTTATAGAATTTGTATATCCTTGTCATGCATTGTTTGATATTGTTGTGGCCGTGAGAATACTTTTTTCTCCCTCTCCCTTTAAGAATATAATCACAACATAAAGCTGATATGATAATATCTCAGGCACTTTATCATATACTATAGAGTGACAGAATTTCATAAAAGCCTTTCTGGGAAAAGCTTAAAGGCTATTTTAACGTACAAGTTTTCACTTTTACGAACATTTTGTAAAACATACTTGATAAACTCCAATGACTTTTGAATTCATAAACAACATGTTTTAGTTTCCACATATCCTTTTCTTCTTTCCATTATTAAAATGGATTTTGATGAAAATAGCTACGTAATTGTATGTACACAGATAGTAAGTGATTACCTTTTTTAGTATTTATTTATTTGGTAAAGGAAGTGTATTTTATTATAACTCCTTCTCTTCTCTGTTTTAAAACATTTGATTCAAAGCTACCAGTAATATTCTTTAATGAAAGACACTATATTGTGACAACAATGAACTATAATAGATGATAAAGTACACCCTTACTGGACAATCACTTGGTTCGTTAATATTTGAGACATGGAGAAGCTAGTAAAAAGTAATGAAAGTCTTCTTGAATACATTATAGAGCACTTAAAGCAATATGGAAGACATATCATAAATAGTTATTGCAAAACAACCACAGACTGGTATGTGTTTCCTTAAAGAAGAAGGAGTTTCACAAAGAATAGCATATACCTAGATACATTAATTCATTAGTCATATGAAAACACACAGAGATATTTCATATTTGAACACATAAAACCTAAGCTAATATTTTTTGTTTAACGCAACTTACGGCGTCTATAATAATAACCTTCTCCTACTAACTACACTCATACAGTGCGTACGGTCCCAAATGGCGGTTTTCAAAAATCATTTGGCGGTTTTTATAGTACAAATATACACAAAAGCCGCAAATTGGAAAATGAAAAACCGCCATTTGGGACTGTACGCACTGTACAAGTTTTCTCCAGTCGCACCAAAATGGTAGAGTGCACGTGACTTTTATGTACACAGCTACTTGGTGTTTTTTTAAGCAGCTTGCTTTACTTTGTTACTCTAATCAAAGTAAAAACCATGGCGAAGTGGACATTGAGCATTGCTCTACTGTTCTTCTTTATATCACTTATTTTTGCAAATGAACAAGTAGAGGGCTTTTTTAGTCAAAGTGGACATACTAATAACTGGGCTGTATTGGTAATGAAAAAAAGTCCTATTTATTTTACATCTCTATATTTATAATAAACAACTTTATATATTTTTTCAGGTATGTACTTCTCGATTCTGGTTTAATTACCGTCATGTCGCAAACACTTTATCGATGTATCGCACAGTAAAACGCCTTGGTATTCCCGACTCCAATATTATTCTCATGTTAGCAGATGATGTATCTTGCAATCCTCGAAATAAATTTCCTGCAACCGTTTTTAATAATGCTGCTCGATTACTTGATCTCTATGGTGATAATGTTGAAGTAGATTATAGAGGATATGAGGTTACTGTAGAGAATTTTATTCGAATGCTCACTGGTAAAAAACAAACAAAAGATAGGGGTTTCTTACGTTTGTGGCTAATGATTCATTTATTATATAGGCCGCGTTTCTCCTGATACCCCTCGATCCAAACGATTGTTATCAGACGATAGATCAAACATATTGGTATATATGACTGGTCATGGCGGTGATGAATTCTTGAAATTCCAAGACGCAGAGGAGATCAGTGCTTACGATTTGGCTGATTCATTTAAACAAATGTCTGAAAAGAAGCGATATAATGAAATTCTATTCATGATTGATACTTGTCAGGCAAACACAATGTATAGCAAAATTAATTCCACTAATATCCTTGCCACGGGTAGCAGCAGATTAGATGAAAGTTCTTACTCTGTAAGTTTTCTGATACTATTATTATTATTAGAGAGAGAGAGAGAGAGAGAGAGAGAGAGACCATATCATACTAATAAGTATTTTAAATAGCATCATACTGATTATGATATTGGAGTTGCTGTCATTGATAGTTTTACTTATTACAACTTGGAATTTCTTGAAAATATCGATATGACAAGTGATAAGACCTTGCAGGATCTTGTAAGTAAATTTAAGGTTTGGACGTGTGGATATCTGACTTATACTCATAAAAATGTCAAAACAGTTTAACACTTATGATCCCGTAAAAATTGCATCTCACCCTGGTATTCGCTCGGATTTATTCAATCGTCCTTTAGATAAGGTTAAAGTGACTGACTTCTTTGGTAATGTTCAAAATGTGGAATTGACTAAAAAGAGATACCCACTCCAGGAAGAGTTCACTGAGGTTAGTTTTCACACTTGGTATATTCATTGGCGCTGTATTAACGACAATTCTCCCTTTTACTTTCAAAATAGAGTCAAGAGCTTCCTGATAATGCAGAAAATACATCTACTTTATATACGCAAGAACATTCAAACACCCATCTTCATCATTCATTTCTTGTAAAAAAAGATTCAGATACCAGCTCTAATTTCTGGATCCAGTTTTTAGTGGGTGTATTATCTACTATTGCAGTAGGATATGCCATCAGCACCACCCTAGTGTAAATAGCATTATATCACAACTAGAGGATTTGAAATAAAAATCAAGTTTAAATTGCTTCAATCTTATTAAATATGTAATGTATATCTATATATGAATATATCACAAAATAGCAACCGATTATAAGAATAAAACCTTTGATTATCCACACCATCAACATCATCGCTACTAGCGATATGGTATAATTGTTACTATCATTATAATACTTGGTTACAAATCAATATAAACGTTTTTTGCTTTACACAGATAAGGCATCTAAACTTTGACTAGAACTTCTTTCTCTTTCTTTACGTTTAAGTAAGTCTCGAAGATTATCCCATCCACGCAGAATTTGATATAATAGGATAGCAGAGTAAGTAGGAAGACCGATACCATCCAATTGGAAATTACCCCATTTCAATGTTGATTGCATAGCCGCTCCAAGAATTACTAAACAAGAACGTAAAGAAAGAAGAGATGTTGTATGTAAGCACTTACTTTACACTATACTACGTTTAAACGGACTGTATTTACCTGGAATACCAGCAACCAGCATATTCCGAGAATCTTTAAAATCCACTTGGTTTTCTACCCAAATTCTTGCACCAGATATGGTTATTAATCCAAATAAAATAATTGAAAGCCCTCCAAATACTCCAGATGGAATTGTGTGTATTGCTATTCAAAAGTAAAAGGTAAGAAATACAAGGGGATTTCATCAAGTTTTATGTAGAAAGCATGCTTCACTTTACCTGCACCGAACTTCTGAATAAAACCCAAGAATATGGCTATAATGGCAGCAATTAAGAATATCAAAGTAGAAAAATTTTGTGTCACAGCCTACAAGCATAAAGATGTTTAACGTATAGTATATATATCAAGATAAACCTATGCAAAAGCATTACCATAACACCAATATTTTCGGCATAAGTAGTGGTACCAGGACCACCTGCAGAAGCCGACACAATAGTGGCTATTGCATCACCTACAAGAGCTCTACCTAGATACCTATCCAATGGTTTCTCAATCATTGCGCTCACAGCCTTTATATGACCAAGATTTTCTGCAAGTAAAACAATACAGACTGGCACAATAATACTGATTGCCTGCGGTTCAAATGTAGGACGTGTGAATGTGGGGGCTGCGAACCATTTTGCACTATCTCAAATCGTTTAATAAACATAATGCCTATATGCTAAAATATTGTACTAACCTATAAACTTCTGTATAATCGATAGCAGAACCTATTCCAGACCAACCGACGCCAAAACTGATAAGGTATCCTATTACCATACCAATCAAAATAGAAAATTTTTTCAACATTCCAGGAGCATAAATACTGATTAGACATATCAACATTATGGTGGTAAATGCCATCCAGCCATCAAATGGTGTCGATGTGGCACTTTGAAAAGCAGAAGTGGAGAGATGAATACCAATTGTCATAACCACAGTACCAGTTACCACTGAATTGATCACGTAAAACAAATCATTAAAACTTCTTTCCAATAGCTTGTTCATCTATTTATTACCTGGAGGCATTATAACTTCGACCCATTTAAAGCCCGCAATTAGGACAATCAATCCTATACACCCATATACTATTCCACAAATGAGAATACCTCCAACAGCAACATCTGTTCGAGGATTAAGTCCTGCACCTGGTGAGTATGTATATCCTGTAGCAGAAACAACAACACCGATGAATCCGAAAGATGAACCAACGTATGATGGAACTGTGTGGAAAATGTATTATAACACAAAAGTAAGACGATATTTATTTATAAATATATATATATATATGAATATAAAATAAAAGCATTACCTCTTCCACCAGTGACTATGTAAAATATAACAGTCCCTATACCACTGAAAAATAAAGCAGCTATGTAATAATAAACTTGTCATTAGTAACAGATCAAATTAGTTGTAAGTAGAGTATTTACTATTGGGATCAAATCCCATCAAAAGTGGTGCTACATAAATCATTTTTATTTGGTCAATAAAATAGTAAATAATGATGCATCTATTCAAATTACCCAATACAGTTGATCCAAACATGGCTAATACATGCTGAATGCCCATCAATAGACACTGGATAACCGAGGGTCTTTCATCGATCGCGACAATACCTTAATAAAAACACACTTTAAGTTTTTAATGTTTTATTACATTTTTTACTTGAAGTTACCGGACGTGCTTAATTTATATCTTGGGAAATAATTGAACAGTGTATGCTTTGAGAATAATCTGTGCTCCTCTGCAGTAGCTCTCGTTTGTTCATCTGAATCACTTATTACCACTGAGGAATCTTTTTCCATATTTTAAAGACGAATG
>VCJB01002451.1:32502-48039 GCA_024140155.1 Backusella parvicylindrica | reverse complement strand
TTTTTTTTTTTTAAATAAATATTTTGATATGATTAAAGATAGATATAAGGATGATAATCTTATTATGTTAGCATTCAAATTCTCATACCATTTTACATCATTAATGTCAATATTAGATTATATTTAATATATCCTAAAATTAAAACAATGAAATTATAAAAAAATAGATTCATTACAACTCGAGGTGATTTTTTTTTTATTACTTAATTATATTATAACTCCGATTCACGCCTTGTATGACTACTCTTACTTTTTCTTTCCTTCCTTCTTCTTCTTTTTATTTCATTTTATTTCATTTTTTAAAAAAAAAATGTCAGCTGAAGAAGTTACTGTTAGTCTTTCAAGACTTGCGCTTGCAAAAGCAATCAAAACACCAGATGCAGGTGAAGAAGCTGAGCCATGGTCCAAATCAATTATATTTCATCAATCACATATCGATTCAAATATGAGAAATTCTATTGTAAGTCCTCAGCAAAATAAACGTCGTCCTGGACAAAGACAGCAGCCGCTACTACATCAAAATCAAAAACAACAAAGAGGAAAATATCCTCATAATACGCATCATACTCGACAAGATGAACTGTATCAACAACGTCAATCTCGTCATAATAATTTACAACAATATCCTAACCAGCATCAGCAGCAACATCATATTTCTCAAGTTAATCCCACAACAAATGGTAATGTAGGTCACACAAATATCGCTGTTTCTAAATCAGGTAAGAAGACAGGATACTTCAATGAAATACAATGGTTTAATTTATACCAAACATTACCTTTATAAATTTAAAGCTGGCACTAAATCAGGGCGTCATATTATACCAAGCGATGACGAGGAGGAGAATGACGAGGAAGAAGAGGAAGAAGAGGATGAGGATGAGGATGAGGATGAAAAAGAAGAAGCACCTACAGTAACGAAGAATACAAAGAATAAATCTCAAAGTAACACACTGTTACAAACAAGAGAAATATCGGAGGCTGGTTCTAAACATGAAGTTAAGGTAACACAACAATCAAAAATGAAAGGGAAGAGCTATCGACAACAACCTAGTGATGATGAAGAGGAAGCGGAGGAAGAGGATTCAGATAAGGAATCAGATAATGATCAAGACGATATAGACAGCGAAAGCGATAAAGATTCATTAGACAATGGTTGGTATTCTAGCATATTTGACATTTTTTTTGTGAATGTGGTCATTGTTAAATGGTGTATACATAAAAGGTAATCTAACCTGTTGTTTTAATTACTAGGACATGAGGCTATTAATGCATTGGTTGCAGAGGAAAACCAAAAGACCTATGCCCAACGAATGTCCACTCTACGACAACTTGAAAACGGATCCAGCAATCCAAGAAGACGCTCAAGATCACTAAGCGATATGGAGCAATTCACTTTACCACTTGCTCAGATAGGGGAGCATGGTATATCGCTCGGTCAATTAAATGCGGTGGAAGAGTGGCAGAAAACGATGATTGATGTAGAAAATATAACAGGTAGCAGCGCAAGTGACCTAGGATCTAGTGCATTGACTTCAAATGAAGGGGATATTATTGAAGAGCCTATTGTATCAACAAATACTTCACCAACACCATCATCCTTATCACAACAAAAGACAAACTATAGAATGTCTACATTAGGCGAGATGGACTTTTATCAATATCAACAACAGCAACAGCAAATAGCTTTCCATAACATGCAAATGCAGCAAGCAATGCAGATGGCTCAAATACAGCAATATCAGCAGGCTATGCAAATGCAACAACAGATGATGACCAATCATGACCCACGAATGGCAAATAATAGACAAAGTGTATCTGCTATGGATCGGATGATACAAATGGAACAAGAAAAATCAGCATCACGTAAAACCAACAAGAAAAAACCAATCAATACATCAAATGTTAGCTTGAAAGATGGGTTATTGAGTCGTGTGCCAGAACAAAGACAGCACAATTTTAGTTTCCAAGGACAGATGATGTCAAAAACAGCAATGGCACGCGCCAGTAAGAGCGATTATAACCTTAGAGAAAGTAAGCATCGTAGCAATAATAGACCGCCTAGTAATATGGCCATGTACTATGATAATACACGAGCAAGTTCTTCCATGGGGGTGGATCCTCGAATGTACTCACAAATGGGACGGAGCGAAAGCCCAATGCCTACTGTTAGCATGTCTACACCTTTGCAGCCAATGGTGGGTCAATATCTTTCTCCAAATAGAGGAAGGTCACGACAGTCACATCTGCCCATGATACAGCCTATGATGGTAGAAAGCAGAAGCACTAGTAGATCATCTCATATGCCATCGAGTAGACAGAGTACTAACTGGGGTTCCAAGAGTAAAGAGAGAGTTCGCTAAATTATAATGTTAAATAACATTTACTGTACTATTCTCATTATTAATATATAAAATAGAAAAAAGAAGTTTCTTTCCTTTCATTTATTTATTTATTTTTACAAATAAAGCATTTATAATAAATTAAACAAATGCTGTTACATTTACTTTTCAATAAATGATCGCCTTTAAACTCAATTTGGAAATACAGCAACTTACACATTTTCTATTATTTGTCAATCAAAGCATCGTTCATAAATAAAAACTAGTACCGCAAGTGATCATAAGAGCATATATATAATCTTTATCTCTACAGTAATTTGATCGCTTTCAATGCAGAATATACACTTACCAATTATACAAATAGCTAATACTTTTTTCGAGTACTTGTAAAGTCATCTATTTCTTAGTTTTTGAAAATTTAGCAATATATTTTTTCAAGTTGAAGGAATTTATTTGGAGTTTCTATATATTGATTTATTATACAGTGCCAATTGATCTCTTATTTCATTATATTACTATGCTTCCCATGTTTAACAATAAAAGAAAGAGTGAATACATGGCGTTTCTAATTAAACTGTAATAACTGACCTGAGCCAAAAAGCATAGTGTAACCGTGATAATATGTCTCTTCCAAAAGATCAACCCCGACGTAATTGGACTAGGTATGACAGACATGAGCGTTTTTTCCATGATAATAAATGCCTTTTAGAGCCTTGAATGTACAACATCACTCTCATTCCACTCATTTCATCATTAACCTCATGCAACCATCTCGTTGGAAAACCAAAGGTTCGTACTTATTTTATTTTATTTTTTAAAGAAAAATGAAGCAGAAAGACTAAATAATAGCATAATAGAGTTTTACTTTTACTACATTTGCTTTGCACTTGCTTTTCCTTACATGTTCTATGTCACATATGGACTAAGTCAAGGTAAGAAGAAAAAAAAAAAGTTCCTGAAACCAGTCCAAAAACTAAAAGCAAAAGAAAATAGAAAAGCATCATAATTACCATTTATACAGCCATTTATTATCTAAAGGATGGTTGTTTGGAAGAAAAGTTGACAACAGTGATATACAATATAGGCAGTTTCGAAACAACTTACCACTTTTATTTCTTTTGGCCTGTATTTACTTGCTGGCAAGTCATTTTTACCGGTCAAGAAACATGACAAAATCCAAAAACCTTGATCAAACGCGTTTCTATTTAACAGCATCATTAATATTTGTTATTGTCCTTCATGGTACCAGTTTTATAAAGATGATGGTGATCCTCACTATCAATTATTATATTGGTAAACTCGGTGGATCTTTTAATCCGGTGATAACTTGGGTATTTAATTTGTTTGTATTGTTCTTGAATGAGCGTCATGATGGATATAGATTTGCTTCTGTTGGTCTTGCTCAATTGGTAAACATATCAAAAATGGCTTATTAAGAAGAATAATTAAACTGAAATATATATATAGGATTTATATCGTGGTATCTTACCCAGGTGGAATGTTTTCTTCAATTTTTGTATGCTTCGATTAGTATCATTCAACATGGATTATTACTGGAATTTAAAAAAGCCACGCCAGGACGATGACAGTAAGGAGCCCACGGATAAGGAGCGTATCAATACCCCTTGTTATCATTCTGATTACAATTTCTTCAACTACCTTACATTTGTGCTCTATACCCCACTCTATATCTGCGGTCCCATCATCACCTTTAATAATTTTATTTCTCAAATTAGACAGCCTTCCAGTAAAGTACACAAGAGCTACGTTTTCAAGTATGCACTTCGCCTTGTCTTTGTAGTCTTGACCATGGAAGTCTTTTTACATTTCTTTTACGTGGTTGCAATTTCCAAAGCACAAGCGTGGAAATTCGATACACCCATGGAACTTAGCATGATTGGTTACATCAATTTAAACATTATTTGGTTAAAGTTATTGATCCCCTGGCGATTTTTCCGACTTTGGGCGCTTGCGGATGGGATTTACCCTGAAGAAAATATGGTGCGTTGTATGAGTAATAACTTCTCGGCTCAGAGGTTTTGGAAGAGTTGGCATCGAAGTTTTAATCGCTGGACAATTCGTTATATCTATATCCCTTTGGGAGGTTCAAATTACCTTGGATTCAGTATGTGGGTTGTCTTTACCTTTGTTGCATTGTGGCATGATATCGAATTGAGATTGTTGGCTTGGGGCTGGTTGATTTGTTTGTTTTTGCTACCGGAAATCATTGGATCGAGAATATTCACATTTAAAAAGGTATAAATATACAAATATATAGATATGTACATGCTTCGATTCTAATATATCCATATAGTTTGGACATACATCTTATTATAGATTTGTATGTGGTATTGGTGCAGTTTGTAATATTTTAATGATGATGGTTGCCAATTTGGTTGGATTCTGTTTAGGATTAGATGGTATGAAGGAGATGGTCCGCCAGATATTCAGTTCCACAGATGGACTCTTCTTTTTAGCATGTGTGGTGTTATGCTTGTATGTTGGTGCACAAGTCATGTTCGAAATTAGAGAAACCGAAAGACGAAGAGGAGATCCAAAATGGATAATGTAGATATATCATTAAACTTTATTTATTTACTTTCTGTGGGCTGAATGTTTGCCGCATTTAGAATAGCCCATTTCACTTTTGTCATTTCATTTACAATATTATCATTATCGTTGATTTTACTCTTTCGTATTTTACCGGTGACTAACAATTGGGGATAGCAGCAGATTGCATTTTCGATGAGATAATTTTCAATTGCTTCCTTTGAATTTAAAAACTTTTCTGTTGATAATTTGTCTCGCTTTGTCAAAATGACTTGGTATGAAAGTGCTTGATTATCCAAGTGACTCATTAGATTCATGTCTGTCTCCTTTAGTCCAGAGATGGGATCGATCAAAAGAAACAAGCGTTTTAATCTAAATAGGAGGGTTTGCATACGATCTCAATAACAATAAAGCACCACTTACTGCTTGCGTGTAGAAAGATAACTCAATATTAGTTCGCCCCATTCTTCTCTTGATCTGTAGCCATAACCTGGCATATCAACAAGTGTCAATCGTTGTCCCACGTCAAAAAAGTTTAATAGACTAGTGTGTCCCTTTTCACATTATTAATCTTTCTCTGTCTTTCTTTCAATATCATCGCTATATCACTTACAGGCTTAGCTGATGTCTTTACAAGTTTACTATTATTTGTCAAGTGATTAATTAAGGTTGATTTCTAATAAAATAGTTTGTAAACGTTGACATTCAGATCTAAAAAAATAAATAAATAAAATAAAAGCTTACTCCAACATTACTTCTACCAACAAATGCCACCTAGTTAAAGTTCATGAGTTGTAAATAAAAGAGATTCAATATTCTTACTTCTGGATTGATCAAATCAGGTGCTTGCTCTGGTTTAGAAATACTTTGTAGAAAGCGAGCAGGCTTAGCAAACATTTTATTAGCGAACGCACTCTGAGTCGTTGTCAACTCTGGAGTTTCTGGAAATGCAACAAGCTGGAACTTTTTGTTATCTTTCGTAGTCAAATGATCTACAGAAGATCTCTTCAAGTTATGGAGACTTGTACGAAATCCTCTTTTTAACAATAAAACACTCATTGGCAACTGTACAAAGAATAAAACTAAAACAAAAAAAGAGGAGTTTATCCAACAAAAATAAACAAGAAGAAAAAAACAAAACGAGAAACTTCGGTGAACGAAAATAAACAAAGAGAAAGAGTAGGAGAGAGAGATTCAAATCGAGGGTTCTAGTTTGCTTTTGTTTGAAGCAAGCACTTTCAAGTATTGTTAATGTTACAGTTGAAAGCATCAACCTTATCTTAATGCTTATGTAATCAGTTGAATTTCTTAAGAAAAAAAGACTAAAAAAAATCCTGAAAAGGATAATAGCAAGTTCTTTTTATAATTATAATATAATATAATAACAGTAATAATATAATAACAGTAATAATAGTAATGACTCCAGAAAAGAGATATCAATGTATGATAAATGTAATGAGAAATTGGATTCATTAGATAAACCAGCCCCCCTATCATTCTATGTTTCCTGTAAACAATCACGCATGATTATTAATCATTTAAAAAAAAGAAAAAGAAGACCAGAGGGGTAAAAATATATAATTGTGTTTCAATATTTCATTTCTTCAGTAGCATTTACCAGCCATCGTTCCACCGTACCCACACTCTCATTCGATGAGGGAAGGTTATTAGCAGCGGGAGTAGGAGGGGTGGTTGTTTGAAAGCCGTTTTGTTTAACAATGTCTTCCAAGTACTTGATTCGCTTCTTATACTCTACTTCTTTTGCATTCAAGCTTCTCTTTTCTGATTCAAGTACTGCATTATTTAATACAAGTTGTGCGTTCTCTGCCTGCAGAGTGGCTACTCTGCCTTCAAGTTGATCGATCTTTAATAATTTCTTCATACGAGATCTTCTAGCAGCATCTGTATTCTATATATATGTATGTATAAGAAAAAAAGACATGAAAAAAAAAGAGAGCAAGGAAATATCCAACAAACCTTTCGTCGTCTTAAAGTATCTTCATCAATCGTACCATCTTCAGAAGGCTCTGGCTCAGGTAATTTTCGAATGCCACGTGGTTTAGGTAATGGTCTTGAAAGTTTCATAGGTTCATCTTCTTCTTCACCAGGATGAAGTTCGGATGGTGGTTTATCATTTCCTCCCCAAGAGATGTTGAATACTGAAGATTCCTCACTCTGTTGCGGTTGCTGCGGTTGTTGTTGCTGCTGCTGATTATTACTATTTTCTCGTTGTGTCATAGTATTACCATATTGTAACTCTCGATATAGGCACTGCTGTTTTTCTGGTTGATCTTCGGGAAAAGAGATGGTATCCACCTCTTGCCATAGTAACGAATGGCTTCCTTGTTGTTCATCCTTTAATGGTGGAAATAGATCACTCTGTTCAGTATTAGTCTCAGTATTGCTGTTGATTTCATAATCTCCATATGCGATGTTCATTATTTAATTTAATTGTTTGATTAGAAAGTAATTTTATTTTGGTTAATGTAAAAAAAAAAAAAAATTCATAAAAAAACTGCTGTCATTATCAAGGACAGCCCTTTTTTTTAAATGATAATAATAATATAATAAGAGAAAGGGTGAAAAGTTTTTTTTTAAGAAAAACGTTCATTTGCCAAGAAATAATGATAACAAGGACTGGTCACGTGTATTGATGATAGATAGAAGAAGTAATAGATGTTTTATCGTTAAAAAAAAGCAATCTTTTATTACATAAAACTGTGATAATTCTAATTATGTATGCTAATTTAAACCTTGCACTCCTTTGCCCAATCCTGTGGCACTTGGTCTTTTACGATTTTCTGAAATGCTTCTAACGTACACAAGCTTTCATCACCGTCCTTGTGGTTACCTTTTTTAGCACAACCAGGAAGCTTCAGTGTATTTTCGTTATATTTAACTCGTACAAAATGTTCTTCTTTATCTTTCTTCTTGAAAAGTTCAAATAGAACTGCACTTCCAAATGGTGGCCATCTAAGAAGAGAGTATGAGAACTATGTGTATATATTTCATATGTCTTATATATATCTTACTTGTCATCAAATGCATCTAGTATAACCAAAAGGCCACCAACAGTCCTAATAATGCGTCAGATTTATTTATTATAGTTAACTTTAAGGTTACAAGCTTACGTATCGTGACCAGAATATACGGCAAGCTTAAGATCATTATCTTTGTCGTTGTTACGTGTACGATTGATTATTCTGTCTCGGATTACACCCATCAGCCCTCCAACACCTAATCTACGTACTTCTTGAGATTTCATATAGGCATAAAACCATTCTTTTACAGTAACATCTTCTAGATCTAAAATAACTTGATCGTCAATATCGTCTGGGAATTCAAAACCGTGGGCTTTAGCAGCAATTAGGGTATCTATTCAATAGGAGAAAAAAAAACATTAGGATCTATTATATATTAATAATATATTGAAACATACCCATAAGACCATTTGACGAAGGGTGACTTTCGAAAGATACAGAAGGAACATACTTTTCAAGTCTTTTTGATAAAGATGCAAACTTATCCTGTAGCATTCCAGAGACAGTCTTAGTAAATTCTCGGGATAACTGATTTAAGCGATGACAATATGGATTTGGTAGCATGTTATCAACGATAGCATCTCTATATAAAACTTCAATACATAATCTTCAATTTTATAAGTAGTATATTACCTAATAGTAAGTTTGAATACATAATCATCCTGTCTTTTATCTTTTGGATAAAGACCACCGGTGACCATTTGATGGATTGATTCCTGTGCACGAATAATGTCTGTACTTCTAAAATAAACAGATTTTTGATCGAGCATATCAGGAAGAAAGTTCAACCTATATGATAGAATTCAATAAACAGTGATTATTGTAATTTATAAATATGTATAAATACCTGTCAATATAAACTTCTCTTAAACTTTGACCCAATAAAGTCATTCTATATCTTCCCAAATTGGTCAACTGACCATCGTAACTAGAATACAAGATGAGATTCATATTCATCGTAAAAAAAAAAGAAAATCAATCACCATGATCCTGGGTTTAAACTAACGGTTTTTTCTTCATTGGTTTCCATGTCTACAAGTTTTTGTAAAGGAACATGATTTACACCAGTCATTTTTCCTTGATTAAATTCTGCGACGGTAGCAAACATGGCCTTATTGGCATCACATAAAGACCAAACTCCAGGAAATACTTGGGTCAGTCTTTTTCTAACAGGAGTGCGCTCACCTATTAAAATAAGATTAAAGGTTGAACATCCATGAGCATGAAATAAGTTACCGTGTCGATGAACCACTTGTAAGAGCCTATCATATATGTAAGATAGAAAAAAAAAAGATTATCGTCTGCTTTACTCACTTTAACTCCAGGTCATCTGGATATTGTGTTTTATCAAAAACTGGTAGTTTAGCAGACATTGTTTGATTGTAGTGATAAAAAAAATATAAATAAAATAAACAAGAAAGTTAAGAAAAAAAGAGGACTATTTATATGTTTTTGAACCTTTGCCTCAAGGATCCAAATTCTCCTTATTGGGTCGCTAACTGAATAAACAAAAAAGAAAGAAGAATAATGATAATGTGTTTTATATACATAAACAAACTTGTAAATATAAAGATATCCTTTTTTAATTTTCCAATGTACCCATCCTCTCCTGAATGTTCAAGTCCTTTATATTAAAAGAATATAGCAGAAGTATTGATAAAGAGGATGCATGCCAGAGCAATCAAATCTATTCCTGAAAAGGGAAATCGGGCCTGATCTTACATAATTTCCATTTTAAAAAGATTAAAAGATCAAAGGAAAAATTAAACTTTAAAACCAATGTGTAACGGGGATCGTGCTCAAGACACATTTATTCTAAGAAGTGCTTACAATCAAACCATTCTATATTGCACTCGTGGTTTCTATATAAGACTACATTGGTTCTTGTATATATCTTCTAATATTTTAGCAACCACAATAGTAGTTAGGTAATGGTGCTGTCGAGCAAAGGTGTGTAGTTAGTCTTCTATCAAGTGGAGGCAACTAAAGATGTAGTTACGCTTTCTTTAGTGCCGTAGAATTTTCCTTTTTTTATTATTGTTATTTTTAGACATATAAGGTAAAAGTAGCCATAATACCGTTGGATTTGAAGAAAAAAATAAAAGTTTTAGATGTATTTTCCCGTTAACAAATTCTTTTTCAATGGAAAGCTTGATATCCAATGTTTTTTCACACGATGGTTCTAATTTCATTTGGAGAGCACTATGATATTATCCCTGCTTCGTTAGCAGGCAATCGTTGTGTCAGGTAGTCCAATCATAGACTTCACTTATTTTCTTTTTATCAATTGAGGTAACTCGGTTTGCTTTTATTCATCTTTGATAATATGCTTTACAGTCGTTTATAGTTTAAAGTGGTGAATTTCTAGGTTTACTGATCAACTTTATCTAGATTGGCGACTTTTTACCGCCCTGTTAGACTAAAGGGAAAAGGTTATTAAAAACAATTGAATCGTTTGTTTGACTTTATAGAAGCAGAATAACTGTTATACTCAAAGCACTTAACCTGGTTGCACAACAATCCCGTCTAATAGTTGACATGAAATGGTAAGCCTTAGATGAGCATTGCAGAGTTAAAAACGTTCAAAATTTATTCAACACTAGCATAAAATCACTAGGGTTTGCTAACCGCCTTTAAGTTCAACAGCTTAAAGCTGCATTCTCAAACCTAAAGCCTTGGTTTGCCAGTTGACATACTCCAAAATCTGGATGAAGAGAATATAGATCAAATGTGTTCATTACAACGTCAATATTATCGCTGTTTTAAATATTGGGGATATTTTTTTTTTGTTTCGTTTTTCACAGCTTTGTTTTGTTGGCATATTTAATTTCATTACTTTTTTTATTGATATTGATATTGATATTTTTCTATGGAAGATCTGTCAGCTAATCTAAGTACAGTTTTAGAAGGTACTAAGGATATTGTTAAGAATATTCAAGAGTACATGCATGAAATGGCTTCAAGTGACGAGGAGGAAGAGGAGGAACCTATTATCTCGTCAGACTTCCTACAAAACAACAGTCCTGATACTTCTTTAATTCTAGTAAGAGTTAATTGATGTCAAGATTAGCAAAAAAAAAAGTCGTTAAACTCTTTTATAATAATATAGAATGAGCAAAGCTATACACGGACAACTAGCTCAGATACTTTTACACGGGCAAGTAATTCGGATACTGCATTCCCTGAAACGCCAGAAAACCATCTATCTACATCGTCTACAACCATGAACTACAGGACACTTGACCCTTTTAATCCAAAAAGCTATAGCCAAACAAAACGAAAATCACCTCAGCATAGTTCGTTATCAAGTAATGAAGCTGGACATCGTACCGTTATTTCAGATCCAAATGAAGGTTGGTGTGTTTTTATGAGATATTGAAAGCCGGAAACAAAAACCAATCAATCAATTATTACTATTAGGTAGTCCTAAGCGATATAAATCAAGGAGTAGCTCAACTCCACTCAGTGATAGAACAACTATAAATCAAAGTCCTGAATATAACCCACAACTAAAGGTAAGGGGGTGATGATATGATATATGAATCACGCCACTAACCATGGTTTATATTAGACAAATCATACACCCTCGCCGTCAAGACAAACTTTACAACAACCGCAACCACAACAATTTAATAGTACGAATAGACATGAATATAATAATAGTGATAGTCATGAACAATATCATGAACAGCATCATCATCAACAACAACAACATCATCATCATGATCAATTACAAACTCAACAAGATCAAAAACAATATCATAATCATCTAGAAAATCAATTTGCCGTTCCGCAATATCCATCCGTACCTATAACCAGCAGATCCCAAAAGGTACATTAATGAAACAAAGTTATAGTTGAATGATGTGTTAACCTTTTTTTCAAATAGTTGGGCGATAAAGAATACTTGGTTCTGAATCGAATTGGATTTGGAGCATCGAGTCAAGTGTATAGTGCCTATTCTATAAAAGACGAAAGATGCTATGCATTAAAATACATTGAAATCAAAAGAAAAGAAGATCGTGCCAATGCAGTTGCTGAAATAGATTTGTTGAAGTCATTAATAAATGTAGAAAGAGTTGCAGCGTTACGCTACTACTACAGTATACCAAAAGCCATTTATCTAATCATGGAGCTAGGGGAAATCGATCTCGCCCATTTGATTAAAAGACAGTCCGAGAAAGGTTGGGACTATACATTCATATGTTATTATTGGGAGCAGGTAAATGTCACTTTGACAAGTATTAAACATCACATGATATCTAACTATATCACCAAAAGATGGTGAAGGCTGTTCATGAAATCCATAGCAGAAACGTTGTTCATTGCGATTTGAAACCTGCAAACTTTGTTTTGATAAGAGGTGTACTGAAATTAATTGACTTTGGTATATCCAAAGCGCTACAGGACGATACAACCAATATACAGAAAGACTCACAGGTAAAAATCAAATTATGATATATATATATATATATATATAATATGTGTATTCATCAGGTATATTACAACAAATTAGGTGGGTACTTTCAATTACATG
Source organism: Backusella parvicylindrica (assembly GCA_024140155.1). Taxonomy (NCBI): domain Eukaryota; kingdom Fungi; phylum Mucoromycota; class Mucoromycetes; order Mucorales; family Backusellaceae; genus Backusella; species Backusella parvicylindrica. The sequence continues at coordinate 35,572 of VCJB01002451.1, read as the reverse complement.
TCTCCGGAGAGCTTCCGAGATGTAAACGAACAATCTCAACAAGATATGTTGGTAAAACAGGGAAGGGCAAGTGATATCTGGGCCTTAGGGTGCATACTGTACCTAATGATATACGGTCACACACCTTTTAGCAATATTCCTATGCCAAACAAAGTCTTCTATATCATGGATTCGAATTATCAAATACCTTTTGGTAAATCAGTAGGTGATTGTGTTGTGCCTGACCGGGCAATCGGATTACTGAGAGGTTGCCTTGAACGTGATAAACATCTAAGGCCAACTGCTACAAACTTGCTTAGAAGACCCTTATATCAGGTATAAGCCTACAATATCTACATACAACAAAAGCTTTTTGGGAGATTTTTTCTTTTTCTTTTTCTTCTTTTTTCTATTATTGTTATTATGTTATTATTGCTATTATTATTATTATTATTTGTGTATATATTCTTTTTTTTTATTATTCAAGCTGAATATAAATACATTGCTTGTCTTTTTTTTATGCCATTTTTTTTTCTCGACTTGATTTAGCTAATCATATTTCAGTGATCACTTCACATTGAAATATGAAAACAGATTCTTTCTTTTTTATCTTATTGAACTAAAGGAATAAGCAGTTCACATCGAATATGATTGGTTTACAAGAGAAAACTAAGCTCCTCTTAAAATGCTATCTGTTGTCTTGAAATATGTTCAACTTACCTAGGATTAAACAGAGTTATCTCTCTACAAGTCATTGTATTATATATACACACCATTTTATATGATACATAATAGGTTTGTAACATCTTTATTTATTTTATACAAAAAGTTGGTATTAAAGTACATTATCTATGAATTAAACAAATTAGTTCTTGACTTCGTTAGAGCCTGAACCTTCAGTAGCAGGTGTAGTTGGTTCAGTAGTAGTAGTGCTACTAGCCATTTGCCAGGCAGGAATACCAGCACGGTTATTAGAGTTAAGGGTAGCAGAGAGACGAGAAGAAATATTGTCAGCGGAGAAAGGAGCAGCGGGTGTGGTGGTTGGGGTTGCGGGAGTAGTGGGTGTGGAAGCAGCAGCAGGAGTGGCGCCTGCAGCTTCAGATGTTGGACCACGGCGACTTAACATAAGAGACTTGAGAGACTTCATTTCATTTTGTAAATCTGTCAAGACAGAGGTCTGTGCAGTCTTATTGCTTTCTAAAGCCTATAAATTATTTTAAAGTTTTTTTGGATTAGTTATATTTTTCTATTTTTGGGCGGATTTGATGGTTCCTGGGAATTATTGTTTACCTTTGGTACTGAGAGCTTCAATGCGTCGATGTCACTCTTTAAACTCTTGAAGTCGTCATCTCTCTGAGTGTCATTTTTCTTGAGATCTGAAATAACAGTATCAAGAGCCTCTAATGATTCCTCAACCTTCTTGGATTGCGAAGTGACTGTGGTAAGAGCAGTATTTGTTTGCTCTTTGATATCTTTTAAAGAATCTTCCACTATAAACACATAATATTGTTAATATTATTAAATAATCCTCAATTAAAAAAAGATACAAGTAGAACATACCAGCTTGGAATTGAGCGTCCAATTTGTCCTTGTCTTCTTGCATTTCTTTCTGAGTGGGTACCTTGAACCAGGGACCGAAAAGACGCTAAATAAAGAAAACATATAAGGCATCTTTCCTCTTTCTATTTCTATTTATCCCCCCTTTCTCTTCTCCAACCTCCCCCTTTTTTTGTTGTTTTATTTTACCTTGGCCAACTTCCAAACACCGTAACCAAAACCACCGGCCAAAACAGCTGCGATAAAAACGTCTCTCCAGTCGTAAGCAGGTCTAGGAGGAAGAGGTGGAGGAGCAGTCATCACACCACCACCAGGTTGTTGTACAATAGCTCCAGCAGTAGTAGCAACAGCAGAGCTACCGACACCACCTGATGATTTGCCATTGGCTCTTGCCATGGCTTCTTCAATCTCTTCTGCCGTCATACCTTTTGATTCCAAAAAAGATACCTTCTTTGCCAAGGCGGCACTTTGTACCTTGGGATCGTTTAAGAAGGAAAGGGCTGACTGAATAAGATCTTCACGCATGACTAAAAAGTAAAGTTAAAGAGGTGTTAAGAAGAAGAAAAAAAATAATAATATTTATTCCTTATTAATTATAAGCAATAAAGGGAAGATATATGCTTACACATAAAAAATAATCATGTGAACTAGCAAGTCACAGATCAAGCTCAAAATTGGGAAAAAGCAACTCCTTTCAGCTGTTTTTTATTAGTAACAAACTGGCCTGGGAAAACAACTCCAATAGCCAATAATAAATATGCTCTTTTCTCGTTTCTATATATCACTCGTTTTATTATTTGTTTATACGACATTTTTGTTATTATGATTGTCTATTATTGTTATGCATAGTAAATAGTGGTAATTTAAATATATACTCTTTATTATATACTTATATATTCTATCAGAATAATGATTTGCTTCTTTAATTATCCAGACACCGGCGTTTTAAATAAGTTGGTAGTGGTCGTTTTTAAATATATATATAGAGAGAGAGGTCCTTGATTTTTGCGAAAGTTCTTAAGTTTTTATGATTATTGAGAAAATAACAATGGAGAATTATTATAAATTTAGAACATGTGTGTCGTTCATAACAACCAATAATTGACTCAAACAAAAGTGCATGGTATCAAGAAAATCGATTTCGTACACCCCCATAGTTCATATTTGCTGTATATAATCAAACTTGTAGATGTGGCGTAATATATGTATAGCCCCTTAGGGTGTGAGTGACACATAAGTCTAAACGTAATGGAGGTTTACTTATTGGTAATGACCTGTCAGTGTTATAATTGAAAAGACACGACTACTTCCACCTATCATCACCAGATAAAAAAGAGGAGTTTATAAAAATCATTAGTCAATCATCCATTTATCCTTCTTTCAATTGAATGTCATCTTGCTATCCATCAATAAAGTTTTTACTTGTTAGAGTAGCCTTCTTCATTTTACCGAATATCATTAGAGCATCCCAATGGTGGTGGTAAATTTAGGGGTAAATTTTGATGAGTTTAACTTAGCATATAGTGATCTGAGC
>VCJB01002429.1:25003-36788 GCA_024140155.1 Backusella parvicylindrica | reverse complement strand
AAAAAAAAAAAAAACTGTTTTGACTGGGTTATTATTGCCCAAGATAAATCGTCGCTGTTTATAATGCAAAATATACAGGGAAAAAAAACAAATGAGTCCTCGAATGATAATAGCATTTACTGAAAAAATGAGTTGAATATATATCTAAACACCATTGGCCCATTTTAGACTCATTTGTTCCAAAAATCCAAAAATTGATCACTAAAATATGATTCAAAGTAATAATAAAAAGGGTTACCATCGAACCTATAGACCATATGACTTCTTCCTCTCTTCCGATTTTATAAAAAACAAGCATGTGAAATAGCATGGGCCACTTCTCATCGATTTTTTGATTTCTAATCCTTTTTCCTTGATGTTTTAAAAGTTTACAATGAAAAGAAAAAACAGGAACAACAAAAATAAACCGATAGCCAATAAAACTTGTACTTTCTGTTTTCAAACGATATTTAAGTTTCACTCTCTTGGAACTATTTGAAGTGAAAAAGTCAGTACATTTTTTTGTTTATATCTTCACTACTTAATTCTATAATTTTTTATAAATTTTTTTGTCTATAATTTATATACTAATATTAATAAATAATAGCTCTAATTAACAATGGCATCTTGGTGTGAGTTTTGTATATTTGGAAGATATTAGTTACACCAACATGCTAACAATACTATTTAGTTTCTCAAATTGCTAGTACTGTGACTAATGTAGCAGGTCTGACTGCTGTTGAAGGAATCAAGACTCCTGGCCAAACAGCAGAAAATGGAAAATACTTCAATGAACTTGATGAACATGACCTTGAATGGACTCTTGCATCAGGTTTTACAACTGAAAACCAGATCTTCTATATGACCACCAAGACAGGCGGTTTTGTATTTGTTCAGTTGATCTATTCAGCCATTGGGTAAGTAAAGAAATATAATTTTATAATGGTTTTAGAACTTTTTGTTTAATTATATAATGTAACTTGTGCAGTATATTTAAACCAACTGTGTCTTTTACTTGCCGTTTCTATGACCCTACATCCAAGAACAACAAGTTCAAAAACTTCAACCAGTCCTCTGATTTCAAATTATCCAAAGATCGTCGCTCAGTCCGTACAAAATTTTTCAATATTACATTTGACCCTACTCTCGCTAAGTTTAAAGTATCTATTACTCATCCAGATATTATTGTTGACTTGGAGTATTTACGTATCGATCGTGGTTTTAAAGTTGGTGAAGGGAAAACTTATCTTGGCGGTCAAGACAAGAGTTCAGTCGCGGGTATTGTTTCTCATAAATTCTGGCCACGATGTACTGCTAAAGGAACAATGATTGTTGACAAGGAACTTTATGACATTGATGCTTATGGCATGTTTATTCATGCTATTCAAGGAATGCAACCTCAGTTAATCGCTTCTAATTGGAACTTTATTGATTTCCAAGCAGATAATGCTGCACTTTCTATGATGCAATTCACGACAACAAAGCAATACGGAGGCGTTGAAGTAAATCAAGGCTCGCTTGTTCTTAATGATAAATTGGTATGTGTATCTGTAGAAAATTTAGTAGAGCTCCTTGATTTACAAAGAGATCCAGAAACAGAATACGGCATCCCTCAAAGAGTAAAACTTAGCTGAAAGGCGAAAACAATTGTTGAAAGTGATTCAGATGAAGAAAAAGATGTATCTATTGTTATGGTTGTGTCTGTTAAAAATCTTATCGATAAAATCGACATCCTTGCAGAAATCCCTTGGCTCCTCAAGAAAATTATTCAGACTTTTGTTGTTAAACCTTATATTTACCAGTGGCTTGAGTGCCACTGCTGAAATTACCATTGGAGATGAAACCATTGAGTGCTCTGGTAAATATTATCGAGAATTTGTATTTGTCTCTGGTTTTTAGATAGATTTATATATAAAAGAAATACCCTTTTTACACTTTTTACAAACTTATTAGCAATAAACACGTAATCATCTAAACCTTTTTCTGTCATTACATCCGGATTTTGAACCCAGTTAGTCGAATAATAATTTGACTTTTTATTATTCTTTTCTGGAGAAGATACAAGGTCGAGTAAAAAAAACATTGAAAAGCAATAATTTATATATAATATATACACTGTACAAATTATATAGAAACAACCGATTATTTGCGTGCAAGTTTTTTCCCAAATATATCGAATTTACTAGCAAAACCACTATTTGGCTTCTTATCATTTCCCGTACTTTTACTCCTTGGTCTAGATTTGCCAGCAGCAGAATCTGACCTCTTCATGATAGGTTCCCACTGTTGCATTTCTCTATGTCGTAGCCCATATGGTAAAAAGTTCTGACAAAATGTATTGACCATCGATTCTATGGGATCACGAGTTGCTGTATTGTGCTGTGGACTTGAAGTCAAAGCTGGTCTTTTTTTAAAATGAGACAATAATAAATTAACAATCAGACCCTGAGATCGATCCCTATTATATATATTCAGATTGGCTTTTATATATATATATATATATATATATATACAGTTAATATAATGAAGCGAAAAAGAAAAAACATTAAAAAAGAAGATATGAACAAAACTTTACCACATTTTGATTCCATGATATCCCAAACTGCACTCGTACGAAACCTATAGTAACTAACGCTTAAAAGTGAAAAAACGTGTCTTTTTGCTGCGTCAAATTCAGTTCCAGTCGAGGCACATGTTGCCTTTTGTCTCCTTAATGCCTGTTTGACGGCTCGTGTGATCTTGTCTTCCAGATTGATCTCAAGCTCTGCATTTCTAGTGAGATAAGTTCTTGAAATTTTCTCAGCTGCCTCCTCTTGCTCCCCTTCACTTTGAAATAAATAATTTTCATATTTATCAACTGCCAAATAAAAAAACTTTAAACAAATAAAATAGGAGGTTTAAATTTGTGTGATTTAGTAATAAATAAATAAATAAAAAAGACTTACCAAATTTTCACTACTGTACTCTTGTAATAAATGGTATAAAAAATAGCCTAGTGGTACTTTTGAATAAAGTAAAGCTTTTAGTCCTTCCTTTTTTATCTCTCTTGCCGATATTTCTAATTGTACTTGTTCTCCAAAAAACTGATGAGCCTTTTGATGGCTCTTTTCTGCTTTTTGTTTATACTGTTCCGCTTTATGACGATGTGAAGGAATTGCTGGGACAATGTGTGCTGAAGAAACGGAACTTCCTATAGAAGAGGAGCGTTCTCTGTAGATATTATTTTGAATATCATCAGAGGACGACTGTACATGAAAATAGTATGAGAGATCATAAGTAGGTGTATGTGCAGGGTCTTCTATTACTGTTTTTTCATGATCAAAATTACGCTTTGATTTTGTTACTGCACTTGTAGAAGCTTGAAGTCGAAGAGGTGGAACCGGCGAAGTAGAATCACTTCTCAATGGTGGTGTGATAGGCGAAAGTGGAGATACCGGGCTAATACTATCATCGTTTTGGTTATTAGCGTCGGTATATATCAGGTCAGGTTCTGGTTGATGCATGCTTGAAATAGATTTATAAATAATAAGAAAGAGAAGGAAAAGAAAAGGATAAAACAATGAAATGAAAAATAAGACTATATAATATATTTAGAAAAAAAAAAGTATTCGTCAACGGTGCTAATTGCTAATGTATCACTGTTTTCTAGCAGATAATGTACGACAAATATTAATGTTTTGCAAAAGAAAGAAAAATAAAAATAAAAACAATTTATACTTAAAGATAAAAGTAAATTTTCTCAACTTCCCATGCATGATTGACTTTTATTCAGTGTTAAACCCGATCAGTGGAAAAAATGGATAAGAACTGGATGAGAAATCATCCCGTAATAGAGAATGGCTAATCTTGATTCGGCACTTAATATCTTTAATGAAAGGGTGTATTGAGGTGCACAAGCGATCATCATTGTGACAAAATATCCACCATGTGCTCCTGATCACGTCAATACCACTAAAGCATCGATGTTTGAAAAATGCAACAATTATCAGTTATACGTAACACAATTTTACATCTAGTAGATAAATTTCCACACTTCTAAGTTTTCGTTCCTGATTAACATGTTCATTTTTGCCACGCTTATTGGTAACTACAATTGGAATAGCATGAGATAATGTGTGTAATAATGTGTAAGTCTAAACACTGATAAGTAACTTATTGTATTTCTATTCAATGAAACAAACAAAATAATAGTTTTTATTCTTATCTGCTAAGTTTTTCAACATGTCGCTATAAAAATAAATGTAAAACGAGGAGAATATACCAAATTAGGATTTCGTGAAACAATAAGAATCGCATTGTACGTGTACACACTGGGTAATTCTCACCAAAATGCTCTATAACCGTTTTGTACTGAATCTTCATTTTCTTGAATGGCGCCATATCAATCCCAGCATAATAATGGGTTAGTGTAAACTAAATATAATAATAAAAGATATAATAGAGTTCTATAATGAATATTAAACAATTAATATATTAATTTCACTCATTCAATTTGTATATGTATTTCCATGTTTATATTGGTTAGGAATGATCATGTCGCCTTATCATTAAAGCTCAATTACTAATGTACTTTGTAAAAAGGGGTGTAATTTAATATATATAAAAAATAAAACTCTTGAATTAATTAATAATATACATGTTCTACAGTGCTGCTTTGAAGATCATGTGCTATTCATGGGAGATGTTTAATTTCTAATAATAGGGTTTTTTTTTGAACTTCTATAATCAAGCAGATTAACTAATTTAGACATAAATGTAATGCGGTATACCTTTTTTTCGTCATTACTTCTTTTCTCCTTTTTGCATGATAAAATGATCATTTCGATCTGTATTAAATAGTAAACATTACAAAAAAATCTATAATACACAATACGATTTGCTATGATATCTTTTAACAACTATGATAATCCTTTATTTTCCATTTTCTATAAAAGAGTATTATATATAACCTATATAATAACCAGTAATAAAAGTAATTTTGAAGCATCTTGTGTTTTTGTATACCATTAATTTACTCTTTCTTTGAATTAATTGTTTAAAAGTCATATATATTCTAGCATATTTCATTAATTATTTGTATAATATAAAGACATACCTTTATATCTTGTCAGTGATTTATTTTTGAATGAAAATTTTGTAATGTCAATCTTGTATAATTTTATGAAATCGATATAATGTCAAAATTCAATAGGATATTTGGAAGGATTATAAGTAAAAGATGACGAGTCAATTAATTGGAGCCAATTTTGTTTTACAATATAGTATAAGACCTTATTTTTAATAATATCGATAGTATTGATTTTTTATTCTATGACAACACAGGTTGATAATGAGGACTTAATAAAATCTGTTTAGAGCCTTTTGTCAATTTTAGAAATACACGTTGATGTTTAAGATTTAATATGGTTTTTATTTCGTCATAATATATATTTAAATTGCATCAATAGTTATGTTATAAAAAAATAAATTTACAAATTAAAAGAAATTCTATACATATACTATTAGTCATCCATGAAGGTTTTCACGTCATAAACTCCGTGCTATGATTTATAACTTTAAAGATTCATGTGGTTTCTTCATTTTTTTTTGGATGAATTATATATACAATTCTATCAACCACACAGTTGTTTGATAGATAAGTTCTCGAGTCAAAAATGGGGAAGGGAGATGGTCTTTAGATATTATTTTTCTACAACCAGCTAATGAAATATTATATCCATCATTAATGTTTCTGTGATCTTAGTTATATTTTTCAAAGTTTTTCTTGGATAAGTACCACTATAGCAGACAACAATACTCGCTCCATGCTTGACATCATTTTCACGTTTCTACTTGTGTTGTTTATACTAAAGCAATGACAAAGTGCATCAACCATGATAAACGTGACAACTGTATGGATCAGCTAAGGACTGTTCGTTATGCAAATTAACAAGGACAGCAGCATACATCTTAACAAGACCTAGACCAACATGCTTGTATTTCCTTTATTGAATTAATGATAGTAGAAAATACTGTATATTATGCAAACATCTATTTATTTCATGTCCGCAAAGTGATTCGAACCTGGAAAGGGGTAAGGGAAGCTTTTACTCTTCTTTTTTTTTAAATCCATTTAAGGCTGGGGATACCATTTTGAACATGAAAAACTCCTAACTATTTAATCAAATGAAACAAAGGTACTAACATTATTCATAATTGCTTTCTGATTTGTTTCGGTTTTTAATTAAAGCTCAAAAGTAGCTTCGGTACAACGCGATGTGCTTTATTCCATTTATGAAATTCACCTATACTCAACATTAAATTATCTTTAAAGTTAAACTAATATATAGATTCGTTCTTTAACACTATAGCACATCTTGGCAACATACGTAAGTATATATTTATTGATAAAGAGCTAAAACCCTTAGAAAAATTGTCATTGTCATGTTTTATGCAAAAACTAATACATCTATTTAATAAAAGCGAATGCATATAAAATCACAATTGGCTTGTAATGTTTTTTAGTGTTCACCAATATTGCCACGTAACATAAAATCTCGATCTAGATAGCGATAAATTTAGTAAATAAAAAGGAAAAGAAGCGTATAGAATTTGAAAATGAGTCTCCATTTTGTATTAAGCACTGATACAAAGGTTTCCGATGTTATTTTTTCGGCATTTATTAAGTCATTGCAGTTTCATCGTCCTCATCGAAAAAATAAATTTGGGATTCTACCTATATTTTCTGTACTTATCATGGGTCTAGCATCGCTACTGCATAAAAATCAGCTCTCATTGGCCCAAAAGAAACTATTCGACCAGAAATTAAAAATTCAATGCAAGATTCAAAACATAGCAAAAGCTATTCTTCATTGGTGATTAGTAATTATTTCGACTCAGACGCAAACCAGTAGTGAATTATAGATCGAGTAAATTACTTCTTTTATATAACAAATAAAAAATAATAAAACTATTCAAGTATTTCCATTTTGTCTTATCTTTCGTGATCGATTAATAGAATGACTTGCTTCATGCATATATTTGAATGATGCAACTCCGCTACATTCGAATTTTTTGATCGAAGGGCCACTTTCTATCTAATTTTTGGTTCACGTGCAGCTAATTTGATTAGTACTGTGATCATCATCTAGACGAAAATGCCATTTCTGCTGCTGTGCTTTTTTTTTTATTAAGTCTAATGTGAATAGTGTGCAATACAATATACCATGCCGGATGCATACTTTTTTTAAAACGGTGCTTTTATGTTTATGAGATTCAGACGTTAGATATCAACATTCCTGCATGAAAAAAATTAACCAGTAGAATAAAAATAAAGATAAAAAAGGTGAAGATTAAAAAATAGAGCAGAGCAGAATTTATGATTCATTTGAGAGAGATAACGAATATGACTCTATTTCATTCCGCTCGGCCGAGGTCGCCGTCTCGAAACGCAAACTTTAAAAAGAATGAATTACTAATAAGGGCCGCTTACCCCGCATACACAACATCAAAAAATACCTTTTTTGGCACGGCACGACTTTCAGGAAAAAGTTATTCCGGTGATAGGTCTGAACCCATATGCTACCTCTTAAATGATCTTCATAACAACGAAGAAAGTTGCACAAATTGCTGTTAAAAGTTATTCCTTTGTTTTTCTTTTTTAAAACAAAGTAAATAATAGCATAAATAAAGAAATGCAGAATGCATAATCTCTTATTATTTTTTACATTAGAAGCAATAACTCAACATAAATCAATACAAATCTGAATCTCAAATCAAATTATTCTTTCTTTCTATTTTTCCATTAAATTATATTTGTTTAAAGTAGTCGATGACTTCATTCGAGCCACAATTTGATATGGTATAATAATAATAAAAAAAAAGATAAAAAAAGGGGGAAGGATAATAATGTTAATCACAGACCGAAAATAAATAAGCTTTTGTTTTGACGGAAAGGAAGGGGACAGGGTAAACAAATATAAAAAAAGTCCAGAACTTTCTCCGATTTGGCTGCGGCATGCTAATATTTTATGTGTCTGGATTGATTGTCAGATACAAAAAAAAAAAGCCATGCTTACATGAAGTGTTAGAGCTATGTGAAGTCCAGACAACACAGAGGTGCAGTGACAAGAAAAAAAAAAAGGGGGGGGGATAAAACAGATCTATGCTGCTTTATTTGTTCCACTAATTCCACAGAGATCAAAAAAGGAGGAGGTACCGTCCATCCTTTCATTTACTGCGGATTTACTCTCGGTCCAGGCGGAATCATATTTACCCTTGATTTTTTTTTTTCGGACATTCAAGGTAGCGGTAATGTCTATCCGCAGCAGATTATTAATCGTAAAAATCTTAAAGGTGGACTAATCAATTCTTAAAACTAAACACAAAATGTATGTTGTAATTGACTATAATTACATGTTATTTGAGAAAAGATTATATAGATCACAAGTATATTAGCGTGATTTGTGTGATTTATGTGATTTTATGTAGTTTATGTAAAGGTAAAAATAAGTATGATGCTTTTTTGCTGTGTTGGATCAATCCATCGGCTATTCGTAATGCACTTCCTTTTTGGGAAATGCGTTAAACCTATATAAACCCATAGGTTTTTCTACATCCTTTTATTTTTATTTCCTTACTATTTATTATCTATATTATTTATTTAACATAATGAGCTCCTTAATAATCGACTCTTCACAAATTTCAGAACAACTCTTTAATGCAGAGTTCCATACACCAGCAAAGGTCCTTCAAAATGGTTTTGCTATTCAACCATTCGAACCAATTCCTGATGAATATGATTATGGATCCGATAGCTCATCAACAGGAGCCTCTCCCTCCTTATCACCTACAGCCGTCAATTCACCTCTCTCACTTACACCTCAAAGCAGTAGCACTGATGAACATGACAACAGCCTAATTCCATCACAATATTCCACTACAACAGCCTCTCCTTTGGATGAACGTGGTCTTCCCCTGATCAACGCCAGTGTCAATTCCTTAGTCACTACTCCCTCACAATTCATTTTTAAAACACCAAAATACAATAAGCGTTATCAACATACACACTTCCATCATTTAGAAAAGAAAGATACTCTCCTTCAAGATATTAAGAATATGTTCAAATCAAAAAATAAGAAAAAGAGCATGTCAAGAAGCTCTTCTACTATCAGTAGCAAATATGGAAGCGAACTCTCATTTGCTAATGAATTCAATCGCGATTTAGAAGGCAAATATGGAAAGCAAGGTAAACTTTTTATTTGATTTTAATCTTAAAATTCTTATACTTATTTTTGATTTATTTTATATAGGTCGTTTTGTTGGTAAAGGAGCCGGCGGATCTGTCCGTTTGATACAACGTAACACAGACGGAAAGACTTTTGCAGTGAAGCAATTCAGAAAGCGACATGTTGACGAACAGCAAAAAGAATATGTCAAGAAAGTTACAGCGGAATTCTGCATTGGTTCTACCCTGCATCACCCCAACATCATTGAAACCTTAGATCTTATTCAGGAGGGTGAAATTTTTTATCAAATTATGGAGTTTGCCCCCAATGACCTGTTCAACATTGTTATGAGTGGACGTATGACAAGTGAAGAAATTGCCTGCTGTTGGAGACAGATGCTCAATGGTGTTGCCTACTTACAAGATATGGGCTTGGCTCACCGTGATCTCAAGTTAGACAACATGGTTTTGGATGAACGTGGTATGGTAAAGATCATCGACTTTGGATGTGCTGTTGTCAACAAGTACCCCCATGAAACCATTGTACACAAGAGCAAAGGTATTTGTGGATCAGATCCCTACATTGCCCCTGAACAATTTACCGAACCTGAATACAATGCACAACTTTCTGATCTCTGGTCTTGCGGTATTGTATTTGTCTGCATGTCCATCTGTCGCTTCCCTTGGAGAATCCCTCAGGCTGAGAAGGATCAATCCTACAAAAATTTCATTACTCCATCTAGCCAAGGTGCTGCAAAGTTATTCAAACTCTTACCTTCAGAATCTAGATCCATCATCAAACGTATTTTAACCCCTAATCCAGCTGAGCGTGCCTCCCTGCAAGACGTTTTGAACGATGAATGGGTTAAAAGTATTCCCATGTGTACCGACCATCATTCTGAGAAATCACATGCACATCATCTTTTGGTGGAACCTCGTCAACAGATCAAGGAGAATAGTAACGTTGTTGTTCTAGATGCAAGCTATCCCGAAAACTCCAATGAAACCACTACTATTGATTCCAAAAAGAAAAGTACTGGTGTCCGTTCCTTAGCTAATAGACGTTAGATAGAAATTCCCACTCCCATGATTCCTTATTTATTCCTTTTTAATTCGACACATTCTTGTATTATAGATTTCATTAATACCTAACATTATACATATTATACATATCATATATACACACACATCCACTGCATTAAACATGTAGTATATAAATAAATTTATATATAAGTCTATTTTTGACAATTCTATGTTGTGATTTCTTTTTATTTAAAACAATTGATATTATTACCAAAAGATCAAAAAAGTTCATTTATAGTAAGATTAAAATACTTTCTAATAATCCAAACACATTTGAAACACTTCTTTAGAAGTCGTACTCATTATAATACTTTGATTTGTTATAAATTAGTCATTTATTTTATCATTGATTTATGCATACAGGTTCTGGACCTGTATTATTCAATCGGAATACTTGTTTACATTCTAATGCTGAGAAAAGTGGTCGCCTCAGGAAAATATATCTACTCCAGTTTCTTGAACTGTTGTCCCTATTGCTTTTAAAAACAAAACAAAAAGGAATAATAACATAATTGCGAACTACCAGGATTTCGATCCTATAGCATACTTCAATTCCATGATACAGTAAATTAGGAGGAGAGAATGTACCAAAGATGAATTCATATCATTCGTTAGTAGCTCAGTCAAAAATGAAGAAGACTTTAGTGTTCCATTGGTAAATTGGTGCGGTATTCCATTATACAGGCTCTAATCGAGCATTCAATCGACCAACTCGCATTTTTCTTATCTGAAGGGACAAAAAAAAGTGGAATAAAGGCGAGCAAAACGTATTCCGATTTCGAAAAATAAGAGCTTATTTCATACAAGCATACCTCTCGAAAAGATTATCAAGACAAATAAAGTTCTTTGCCTTATTGGAAATTAAAGACAAAAGCAAGATAAGCGATTGTAAAATCACTCAACAAGGCAGAGGAGAAGCTACAAAAAATGCAAACTTGTTGATAACGAAAAAAAAGAACGTCTTGAAGAGCGTGCGTGGTAAAATAACACCAGTGGAAAATCTTAAACAGAAAGCACAGACTTTTGAAACTGGAAGCCAATAAGTAATGAACAAAATATTACACTATTACAGTTATTAATTCTTGTATTTGTATATCAACATAGGATGAATATGCAATCCTGTTTGATACCAGAAGCGTTGACACGATATTCAAAAATGCTGTAGAAAACGAGTTTAAATAAAAATAAAAAAAAGAACAACATATGATCAGATATTTGATTTTAACTAAGTCTATTATTTATTAAAACCTAATTTATATGTGGTAGTTTGTGCTTAAATTCGATGATTTATCTATCAAATGAAATGAAATAGCATCGTTTCCAGCATGATTTCTAACTTAGAGGCGTTCATATATTATCCAGCAGATGGTAGCTTCGCGGCATGACCCGATCAACGCTAGCCAAAAACAAATTTTTACTGCTGATCAATGGAGAATAAGCGTGGGACATTAAGGTCATAAAATATACCTCAGCAGAAAGAAAATAAAAAAAAATCCATAAGGCTATTGTTATTGTAAC
>VCJB01002415.1:13805-26780 GCA_024140155.1 Backusella parvicylindrica | reverse complement strand
TTTTTTTTTTTTTTTTTTTTTTTAGTTTTTCCACTTTACTCTTTTCAACAAAAAATGTCTTTAAAACAGCAGTTGAAAAAGATCGGTACTCTCGATCTACGTAATGTAAGCGAAGCCTCGAGAAAATACAAAGCCTCGTTTCTCTTCACTGCACGTGAGGCAGCTGATCAAGATCTCGAAACGATCTATTCCATCGCCTACAATGGTATTATGGAACTTGCCATTCTCGATGAAAAGTTCTCTGCCTTTGAAGCAACTTTGTTTTCTGAAAGAATGAAGTCTGTTGATAGAATTCTCCAGGTTAGATATTTATATTAGTATGTATCCTGGCATGTATTTACTCACCTATATTATTATAGACAAAAGAAGAAAACGATAAACTTGATAGCAGCATTAACTCGTTCCTTTGTCAATTATCACCCTATTTCCTTTTGAAACCTGCCGGAAAAGTATTGGAATATCTTATTCGTCGCTTCAGAATCCAAGACTTTAATATTGAATCCATTTTGAAGTGTACCTTACCATATCATGAAACAAAATCTTTTGTTAAAATGGTTTCTATCCTGACAATTGAGTAAGTATGGGATTTACTTTATAAAGAATGAAAAAAGGGAAAGGATAGTATATTGACTGGTTGTTATTGGTTATTATAAAAAAAAATAGTGATAAATCACCTTGGGAATTTTTATTGCCAATCAAAAAGAGTATGTTACCCCTTGAGCGATCCTTGCTTGTAAAGAAAATGATGAAGAACAGATATGTATTCGATTTCATTTGTAAAATGGCAGTCAAGCCCCTCGTTCCTTTCCAGACGCTTTACTCTTTCTACGCTGCCCTCATGACCGATTTTATTAAACTCGCTCCATCCGTTACAAATGATATGTCTGTCGCCCTTACACCCCATCTTATTGACGGTTTTAAATCAAAAAAATTACCTGAGTTACAACTTGCAAGTTATATGATCGTCTCTCAACTAGCTTCCAAAGCCGCTTTTAATAATAAGGCTGCTGAAGAAATGGTCAAGGCAATGATCAAATACTCCAAGAAAGCATTCTACAGCCATTGTATCTTGACTATTGTTCACCTTTGTCAATCTCAAGAAAGCTTAGAACATATTCCTTCCAAAGCAACAAAGTTGATTACCAGTAACGGTGGATTTGAAAAAACCATCCTTGAAATCACTGAAAAATATGCCACTGAAAGATTCTTCAAGATTGTTATTCCAACCATGACCAAGGGAACCGAGAACACTCAGCTTTTAGAGACTTTGTCCTTACAGAGCTATCTCTCTAGTAGTAACATTAAGCTCTTGTGTCAATCCATCATCTCCAATTACCTTGCACTTGTGAAATCTGAGAACTCTAATGAAGAAGAAAGAACCAAGTATATTTCAAGTTACCAAACCCTTTTAGCCATCATCTCCCAGAGATACGTTGAAGAACTCGATTCTGTCTTGGCTTCTAATTTATCCGACGAATCCGTTTCAAAGAGCTTATACGAGTTCACATCATCTGCATTCAAGGGCACTAGACATCAAGTCATTGAAGAGGCAAACACTACTCTTTATCTTTGCTTGAATAGCCCCGCTGCTTCAAACCGTTTGATCGCTATCAAGAAATTGGTTGACATCATTGATGATAAGTCTAATCCTTTGACCCAGTCCCCCGAAATATTCGAATCCTCTTTCCTTGGATGCTTAGAAAACTTCGGCCCATTGTTGACTTATGCTGTCGAAGAAGTACCTCATCATGTCTTAGATTACGTACCTGCCGAAAAAATTCTCACCGCCCTTAGTGATATCTTGCAAGAACATGGCGCTTATAATTCCAATGAATCTACTTCTGTTATCAAGTTCCTTTTGTATGATTTTGCAAAGAAACACCCTGAATTGGATGAATCTGTAGGTCGCATCGTCTCTGTATTTATGTTTGCTGCATCTCATACCAGCAAAAATGCACTTGTAAAAAAACTTCCCAAGACTGGAACTGCTAATTCCAAATTGCTCAAATCCATGGTGAATGATCTTAAAACCTCTTTGAAGGAAGGTGAGAAGGGTGATTACATCGCATTTATCAAGCTTTTAGCCAAGTCTGTTGGTAGCACTCCAATTAATCTCTGGATAAATATGGTAAAGAGTAACTCGATGGCTGAAAACAGTGTAGGTCTTATGGTTTTGTCACATGCTGTCGTCTTGTCTGAGGAAAGTAAGCAACACGATCTTAGCTCTGCCTTCTTGAATGCCCTTTTATCTTTCATTGGTAAAAAGAAGAACTTGTTTTACACTACTGAGCTTCCCTCCGGGTTCAAAAAGGTTGAAAATGGATTACCTTCCAACCAAGTCATTGATAATTTCAGAAACTTGAATAAGATTACCTCTACCGACATCATCCAACTTGTTCAGTTTGCAGCTCTCAGTTTGACAGTGAATACCAAACGTACTTCTGACACCATCGAATGGTTTAACATTAACTCTTCTGATGAGAGATATCCTCAATTCCTTGTTAAGCTCTTTAAAATGCTTGTTGGCGGTTCCCATTTAGGCTCCTTTGAATATGCTATTACTGAATTGATCAAAGGTCACCTTCGTGATGATATCCTTTGCTTTTTAACAAGCGTTTGGACAAACAATGGTAAGCTTTTTTTTTTATCGTTATTATTATTGTGAGTATGAGTTCTGTGGTTTTTGACTTGTATATTTAGATAATGGAAAGGTTGTCCGCGCACGTGCTTTACAAGTTACTGCTTCATATTTGGAACAATATAACAAGAGTGACACACCTATTGATTTTCAAAATTTGGTACCTGCCTTATTCCCAACTTTAGGTGATGCAAACAGCTCTGTTCGTGTCCAAGGTGTTCATTGTTTGGAAAATATCCATGCGATTTACAGTTCTAAGAGCTTACCGTCTGGTCAAAAGGTCTATGATACTGATGCTGCTGCAAAAGAAAATGGAACCAAATCATCATCTGGAAAGCTTACTATTTTCGAAGCTGGCGAACTTTATGGCACAAAGGTTGCTTTCTCAACACTTCGCACAAATGATATGGCACATCTTGTTGACTTTTTGTGGTATAGAAATGATGAGATTTCTAAAGACCATAGCTATACCATACATTTGTTCAAAGACTATCTTTCTTCTTGTGAGAATGCCAAGTCTAAGCAATTCAAAACTCGTATGGCTAATACTTTGGATTTCTTACTTCGCCACGTTATTGCAGCACCTTCTGTCGAACTTCAGATTAATATGCTTAGTATGTTAGACTCTATTGGCAGTCCATTGAAACTTGCCACTTTGGCTCCTATCTTGGAAAACACACTTAACAAACCTCGCAATAAGGAAAGCAACAGCTTGGTTCATTATCTTATCCGTGCTTTCTTGCCCTCAAATGCTAGTAATATGGGTGTCAAGTCCGATACCACGCTTCCTCTTTTCCTTCGTTTACTTGCTAATAAGGATGCGCTTGAGGGTGAAGATGAGGATGGATGGCAAGTCTCCACCCGTCGTTTTGCTTTGCAGCAAATTACCTCCGAATTCTTTGGTCAGGCCACTTCTATCGCTCAAGAAAAGATTTTCTCTTCTCTTATTGACATTGCAACCAACGGTATTCAGAATGATGTCCGTGCTTCAAAGATGGTATTAGCTCAAATTGATATTCCTGCAAAGATGTTCGAGGATGCCCTTACCTCTTCGGCTAAGGATCTCACTGGTGCTTCTATTACACCTACTACATCCAAGGCTAAGCGTGTTCGCACCACCGAAGAAGAAGCCAAACCTGTTGACCTTTATGAACTTGTTACTATTCTTGAACTTATCGAAGCCAAGACAATTAACCATGACGAGAATCTTGTTAAGCCATTGTTTGAAGTTTTTACTGCCATGGTAAATGCTGACTTGCGTGATTCGCCTGTATCTCTTGAATATATCAATCAACTTATCATGTCTTCTCTTACAAGAATTATCCAATCTGCTGAAGAGAGAGGTGTTCATGTTGAAGAATCTACACTTAGAGTTGATATTGTTGTTCAATGTATCCGCATCACTGGTAACCCACAAACACACAACCAAGCATTATTGCTCATGGCTACTATCGCTTCAGTGTATCCCGAATGTGTCCTTCATAACATCATGCCTGTATTCACCTTTATGGGCGCCAATGTTCTTCGCCAGGATGACAATTACAGTTTCCAAGTCATTCAGCAAACACTCGAAAAGATCCTTCCTCCTCTTGTTGTATCTAGCAGAAAGACGAACAATAACAATGCCGCTGCTTTGGCTCTTGAAGTCAAGCCCATTATCAAAGTGTTTGTCGATGCTTTGTTCCATATTCCTAAACACAGACGTCTTCGTCTCTTTACTGTTCTCATTCACACCTTGGGAGAAGATGAATTCTTATATGCTATTGTATCACTTTTGTTGGAGAAGTTTACTGAAAGACTTGCAAAGGGCGCTCACAATGATGCTGAATCTCTTACTGAATTTAGCTTGGTTATCTGTCAGAACTTTAGTCCTGAAACACAAATGAAAGCCATTTTGGAGCTTTTGACTTCTCTTCTTGCACTTCCTAATGAGAAACCCGAAGACGTTATCATGGATGATACCAACTTGTTCAATGTGAGTGAACATAGTGCTAAACAACTTAGACAATACAAGCTTGCTACACTCAACTTCATTGGTCAACTACTTGCATCAAAGGGTTTCTTGAGTAAGGTGATGACATTGACCAACACAACTGAAAACTTCCCCCAAACTATGCAACCTTTATACCTCCAGACTGTCGAACTTATCTTGAAGAATGTTACCTACTATACCGAGCATCGCGATAGATATTCTGTATCTAAAGACGCCAATCCCGCCATCACCAAATTCTGGAGAGCTGTTCTTAAGGTGGTCTATGATGTTTTGGATAAAGTTAACTCCTTACTTCCATTGGATGCTTTCATTGAAGTCATCACTGAGCTTATTCAACATGAAGATTATGCCATTCGCCGTAAGGCTATGAACATTTTCAACGAAAAGATGGAATCGTTTGAGGGTGTTGCTCCTGAAGGTGAAGAACAGGCTTTGGTTGATATGATTAAGAACTTTACTTCTGTTCTCGCAAAGGAAACTTCAAGCTTGACCGGCGAAGAAAACAGTATTGTTAATAAGCAATCTGCTCTTATTTGTATCTCCTCTATTGCTAAATTGCTTGGTAGTCTCTATCCTGGCCAATTTTCTGATGCCATTCCTGCAGTGACTGGTCCTGATGGCCTTGGTTCTAATAACGCTCAGTTGCAAATCTCTAGTCTTGTTTCTCTTACTATTATATGCCGAGAAATTGGTCCACGTGCAGTTCCTCATCTTCCCAAGTTTATGCCTGTTGTCACTGAACTCTTATCGGTCACAGTTAATGCTGAAAACCCCAATCCTCTTCTTCAGCTTGGTGTTGTTAGTGCTTTGGAGACTATTATTAACGTCTTACCCCACTTCATCAGTCCTTACCTTACAAAGATTCTCTCTGGACTCTTACATCCTTCCATTTATGTCAATGATGCTGCCCACGGTCAAAAGGCAATGATTGAATCCAAGACCAGATCCGTGTTGATCGAGCTTGCAACCAACGTCCCACCTCGTGTTCTTTTAACCCCTGTCTTTAACTTTTATGATAATGCTATCAAGAATGGTAAGGATGCCACTCTTGCCTTCTTCTCTGTTGTTTCTCAAGCTATTCGCACAATGTCTCGTGATACAATGACCTCTCACTACAAACAGCTATTCAAGTTCTTCTTGCTTAGCTTTGATGTACGTCGTGCTCAATCCAACGACTTTTCTGAATCAGATATCAATGAAATCGAAGATACGATTATTTCTGCATTCCTTGATTTGGTTATGAAGCTGAACGAAACCTTGTTCAAACCTTTGTTCTTAAAGGTTGTCGATTGGGCCACTGTTGAATTGGCTGTTGATGGTTCGACTGTCTCTGAGGACGGTCTTAAACGTGTCTTGTTCTTCTACAAATTTACCGATGCCCTTTTGGAAAAGTTGAAGACTATTTTCACACCTTATTATGCTTACTTGATCGACGATGTCATTATGAGATTAGAACGCTACAAGAACGAAGAACAAGAAATCGATGCTCTCTGGGATTACATTATGTCATCACTTCGCAAATCCTTCTTGTACGATAGCGATAACTTGTGGAACGCTACTAAATTTGAAAAGATACTTGATCCCGTGGTTGATCAAATGTTGATTACAACAAAGGGTACCAGTACTGACTATCTTGCTCGCATGAACGCCTATGTTGTTTCTTGTGTGGGTCAGATGGCTACCACCGTCTCCAATGATGCTCTCTGGAAGCCTTTGAATTACAAGGTGTTGATAAAGACAAGAGAGGACAACCCAGAAATCAGATTGGCTGCCTTGAAGTGTATTGAGGAATTCTATATTCGTCTTGGCGAAGAATGGCTTCTCTTCTTGGCTGAAAGTATCTCGTTCCTTGCTGAACTTATGGAAGATGACGATGTTCGTGTGGAGAAATTGGTACAACAAGTCAACGCTGAAATTGAGTCACATTTGGGTGAAAGTTTAGATAAATTCTTCAATTAGATTTAGTTCATATTGTTGCATAAATATACATATATACAAAAACTTCAATAAATATTAATTATATAATCATTTACATTACATGTATGTAAAAAAAAAGTTTAGTCTATCTGATTTAATTTAATTTAATTTTTTTCTTTTCTTTTTAGTTCTACATTGTTTGAATTATGACATATTTATTTTGGGGCATTATTTTATCGCCTGATAATACTTAACCTAATAAGCGCCTTGCAAAATGAATGACTCCGGAAGGACTATTTTACATAGCCTTTGCATGATTTGTCTGGTACTGAACTATATTATTAAATAAATGATATCATTAACAGTTCACCCAAGATCCGTTCGATACAGTCAATGTATTTAGTCGAAAAAAAAATCGGGCCGTTTTGAATTAAGCTCAATGTTTCGTCTGTCACATGTAATTTTTAAAAATATAAGTTTATTTTGTGATGATGTAAAAAAACTTTTTTCCACTTTGAGATGCATACATTAATTACATACATAAAAGCGGACGTTTCCTAAAAACAATATGTTAAAAAGTGTAACACATGTACAATTATACATGGTTACCATAACTAAATTTTAAATAACTTTATAACCTTTTAAACTAATGTCATTAATATGACAGATTCTTCTACAACAAAAGTTTTTCTAAAATAAATAAATAAAAGGAGTTAGTGAAACAGCTGTAAATGGACAAAAGATAATAATAAAGATTTTGAATGAACACTTACCTGTAGTTTTCTACCAGAAAATCTACTCTATTCCGCTATAGGATGATTATGGCTTGATAAGCATAATACTTATCAGTACTGTTATAATATTAAGACTGATAATGTTTTATAGACTTTTTAAGACCACCTTTTCTTTCACATGTCACTTTAACAACCTTTCTTGAAAAAACTCAGATTTAAAAAAAGTAACCAAGCCTAGCTTTTCATCATTCATGGAGATCATTAATCAATAAAGACATTTTTATTTTATTTTATTAATACTCTGGGATTTTGTTTCAGACATGAATTAAGAAGCCATCGCCTAATGTCTATGACTACCTTTTATATTGACTATGGTTTTATAGCTTGGTAATATTATTTATCTTGATGAAAGAGATAAGGGGCTTCTATTTGTGGTATTTCAAAAATTTTAGTCAAGTTGTATTGCTTAATAGTGGAACAATGATCGATAATAAAGGCAGATCAATGAGATCAACATGTACAGAACATTTATTTTTATCAGCCAAGGAACACGCTTGTAGCTGAATCTCTTTCTATAATATACAACAACAAAGCTTTTTGAGATAAAGACTTATATTTCTACCAATGATTTCATGAGACCAAAAAGAGTAAATTGAAGAGGAGAAGGTAAATGCTCCCTTTCTTGCCTACCTCTCTCGAGTCACTAGACTAATATCATGATGTATTTAATAATTCATGTTGTATATCTATATACGATATAAATAGATCAATACGATAACGCTTTTAATTTTTATTCTAAAGTATTATTAATTAATAATTAATTTTTGCGTAGTAGCCACAGTGTTACTATCTGATAAGATACAGTATATAGCTGTCAGCAAATGATTAAGTTGGAGGTGTAAATTGTCTATTTTAATGCACTATCTATAAAGTATTAGGAATTAAAAGGGGGAATAATAAGGATAACATATAATAATAATAATAATAATAATAATAATAATAATAATAATAATAATAATACAGGAGAAGTAATTCAATAAGTGAGGCAAATCTTCTATTTTCGTGAGAGCTTCTTTCCAAACAAGTCAAATTTACTGCCAAAACTACTATTCGATTTCTTTTCATTCACCATACTCTTACTTCGGGGTCTTCCATTAGAGAAGTTAGTTGATACGGATCTATTGATAGACAGTGGTGTTTCTTCCAATTGCTTTTCTTTTAGATTCCAGTACTCATATCCATGAGGAAGATAATTTTTGCAAAATGCGCGAACCATATCTGCTACGGTATCACGAGGTATTCTACTGTTACTATTTGATCTAGGACGAAACGTTGGCTTTTTTTTAATATGAGATAGCAACAAATTTGCAACAAGTCCTTGAGCTCGTTCTCTACTGGTCAGGTTGAGTTTACCTATATAAAAAAAAAAGTCAGAGGAGAGGGTCAAACTATTTTTCTAAAGTGTTCTTTAAAAAAAAAAAATATCGTACCACACTTGGATTCCATAATGTCCCAGATCGAGCTGTTACGAAACCGGTGATAGCTGACGCTTAAAATAGTAAATATTTGCTTTTTTGCTGCCTCAAACTCACGTCCAGTAGATACACCGCTTTTTTCTTGTAACTCTAGGGCTTGTGTGACATTTCTATATGTTCGATCCTCTAAATTGACTTCTAAATCTGCATCTCTATTTAAATATGTTCTAGAAATGTTATAGGCAGCTTCTAGTTGGTCAGCCTCGTTGGCAAATGGATGATTCTCGTATTTATCTACAGCTAAAAAGAAAAACTAAATAAACCATTTGAGTTAGCTATATGGAATGAATGTTGAATCATAATATAGATAGCTCTTAATAAGAGTATAATAATTATAACTACGAAAAGTTGAAAAAAGGAAAAAAACGTGGCATACCAGATTTTCACTGCTATATTCTTGTAATAAGTGATACAAGAAATAACCAAGAGGAACTGTTGAATAGAGTAATGCCTTCAGACCTTCTTTTTTAATCTCTTTGGCAGATATTTCAAGTTTTACTTGCTCTCCAAAAAATTGATATGCCTTCTGGTTACTTTTATCGGCTTTCTTCTTGTATTTTAAAGCCTTGTCATTCGATGTCTGGACAGGTATAACAGTCGTTTTTGAAGACAAAATACTGCCAATGGATGCTGCTCTTTCTCTATGAAGATTACTTTGTAAATCCTCTGACGAAGACCCAACATGAAAATAATACGAAAGATCATAAGTGGGTGTGAGGCTACCATCATCAATGAATACCTCTTGACTGTCTACTAGCCCGTTGTAGGCCTTTGTTACTGCACTTGTAGAAGACTTTAAATGGGCAGGAGTTGAAGGATATAATCTGTTTGAGGCAGCAGCTGGTGGAGTGAGAGGTGATATTGGACTGATGCACCGCTCTTCATTTTTATTGCATTCTAAGTTGATGTGAGTTGGTTTTGGATAGGATGGAATATGTGGTGGTAAACCCACAAAATGGGTAGACATATGTTTTAAAGTGAAATAAAACGAGAGAAAAGTATCAAAAAAAAACAGGGGTCGGTTACTATTCCTTTATGTGTGTTACTAAGAACTGGATAGCACAACAATGTATCACAATTGACACCCTTTAAGAAATGTTTGTGAATTTTAAATATATATATATTATATTATATTATATTATCTAAGCTGTTACTGGAAGATGAATAGCTATTATTGAATAATAAATATTCAATATGTACTTTCATTTCTGAGTAAGATTATAGATTGATATATATAGAAGTTATTTATGCTGCCATGCGTTATCGATCACTGTCGTAGCAAACATAATCATGTGCTCCAACCAAATTCAACAAAACTAGCCATTACAAGGTTTTAAAATAGTAACATCCATGTTTCTGTTGCACGATTATTCAAATGTTACAGTGAAAAATCTGAAATCTGTTATAAATGCTTAGTGCATAATTTATCTATATGGTACTACTGTGTATATGACATTAAAAAAAAAAAAACTTGCCAGTTACTTTTACATATGCCATACTTGATACAAGAAAATAAAGAAAAAGTCTATATTAAACACACTCACAAGACTTATAATTCAGTTCTTGTGAAAATGTCATTTCTTTATTGGCACTCAGTTGCTTTTTTTTGTAGCACAGATATCTTTTTGACTCCATTGACAACGTGTCCAATAATAGAAATTGGATATTCAATGAAATCATCGTTGCCTTCCAAAGAAAAAGAAAAAAGCCGAATAATATTTGTATTGTGTTATATTATACTCAAGATGGAATACTTTTTCGCACACTGGAAAAAAAAAATGAATAGCCTTAAAACTAGAAGAATAGTATTAGGATGCATGTATACATGTACAATATTATGATAACAACGTTTTCAGAGTATTTTAATTATATATATTTGGCTACTTTTTAAAAGTCATTTTGTGGATTATATAAAAGCGTATGATATTCAATTACAAGTATAAAACCGTGTTGTTTTTGCAGAAATATTCAATACACAGAAAAATATAATTCACTATTTTTTACGCACAAAAGCAATTGCTTGTGGGCCATTTCTCATTCATTTTATCTACATAAAAACTGTTAATGACATTATTAAAGACTACTCTTATCAGTACCTATCATACATATATGTAATAGATAGTTGTCAATTGTCGTTGAAGGTTCGTATTATTTTTAGAGAGTCTGTCAATTGCAGCCGACTATATATATAAATATTTTTTATAAATTGAAAAACAAACATAATATCCCATCCATATATTTAAAGGAATTGAATAATAAAACGTATGTAGAGTTTTTTATTTACAAAAGTGAAGTCATTAGATTTACTCTAATCCTTTCTTAGCAGTCTCAGCCTTTTCATTTTTCTATTATAGAAAATAAGTTAGATATAAGAGCAGAAATATATGAATAGTGAATAGCCAAAAGCATATTATATTCCTACTAACCATTTGTTTATGCTTCTTCTGTTCTTCCTTTTTCTCCTTTTTTGATTTTGGACGGTTCTTGTCAACGTTCTGAGTCAAATCTTTATGATGGCTGTTATTCTTCTTGGGCATTTTTATTTACTTTTTCTTTCTTGAAATATAATAACGAGAAAAAAAAATGATGACTTTTGTGAGACTCCAAACACTGGTTTATATTTTTTTACAAAGGCCATGGGTTTTTCTCTTATAATCACTATAGTGCATTAGATCCCATCTTCATTGGCTCATTCTTTCTTAGTTAAAAAGATAAAGTTTGCAAACTAAGTTAGTTATCATGCAAAACTTGCCAAATGTATATAAGAAATACAATTTTTAAGTTTGCGATAAGTTCAGTCTTTCTTAATGCAGATATTATATCCAAGTTCTCTAATAGCTATCTAAATGATAGCGACTTGAAAGGGTCTGTATTGATGATAAGTTTAATATTCAATTCCAGCCAATGAGTTAGGTTGCATCGTCTACATAAGCCTTATCTTTATATTTTGGATAGTCGAAATACCATTTTGATAAAAGTACCATCATACTATTATTTATATTATTATTATTTGTCAGCTTTTAAATCGACACCATGATAGTAAAGAAAAAAAACGAGGAAAATAGTAGCAAAACAGAAATCAAATAATAATATATTGTTTTAAACATTGAGATTTAATCATGCAAACAAGATGAAATAGTATCAGTAGTTTGACGAATAAGCAACTTGTAATATTCCTCATATAATACAGCTGTTCAATTAGGATCAATGCATATGCAAAACTTTGATAAAAAAGAATCGTAATTGGTACAGTCAAACTTGGCTTGTGCTGCATGTTTATATACCTGTACAACTTTGTTGAGTTTGTAAAATCATCAGTGCTTTAATTCCACGTGAAGGACGGCAATTTTCTCTTGCTGTCTTGTTTGTTTTTTTTTTTGTTTTTTTTGTGTGTATGGGTAAGTTGTTAACTTTTTCTTTTATTGCTGTGGGTATAGTTTGTTTTTTAAACTATTGACAAGAACGATAATATTATATATACTTATTTGGATAATCATTGTTTCAAATGATTGGATGCCTTTTTGAACTCATCAGCACTATTGACAAATCGGTTTATTTTTGAAACATTTTACGTAAGTCATTCAAAAGTCCAGATCCATTTACTATGAAAAATGATTTATTAGCAAAACAGTAGAAACTTCTATTTTTGAAGGGTTTACGTTTCCCTGTTACACCTGGAGCACTAATATCTCCATTATGTATTTATGACAGAAAAAAAAAAAGAAGCTATCAAAACTAAAATTAAATATGCATTTTAGACAATAAAAAATGGCATTTTTGTTCCATCATTGCCTAAGTATGCCCATTATATTAGATTATATTTTGACACTAAAAAAAAATCTGATATACTAAAATAGAATCATTCAATATCATTATGAATCACCATTGATTCGTTGTTTTCAGGGAAAAAAAACTGCTAAAAGTTAACCCTGAAGTGTTGCAAAATAAATAAAATAAACCACCCTCTTTAAGAAATTTTATATAGATCTACAGTCATTGACATTTCCAGTGACTTAAAATGATATACTTTCTTATGTTGCTCTCAATTATTATTAAATTTTCTATATTCTGAGTGTAGTTAAAAACGTGGTGGAGCTACTAAGTGGTGGAAATAATACTTTTGTATATACCGAAACTTCTATATATAGATATAAAAAA
>VCJB01002402.1:0-13118 GCA_024140155.1 Backusella parvicylindrica | reverse complement strand
TATTTTTTTTTTTTTTTTTCTCGTAATGGTTTTTATTTTTCTTGTGTAATAAACTTTGGATTTTGGTACAACATTTAATTTACATAATATGAGAGAAAGGGGAATAGAGAGATTAAAGAAAAAAGTGATATATAAAAAAAAAAGCCATAAATAACATAAGATATGAAGGATGAAAGGAAGGGAAGAAATATATATATATGTATATATTTAAATGGTGATAAACAAATTAACAGCGTTAGAACGGCTTTCAAATGCCATTTGCACGTCTTCGTCAGAATTAATTGTAATAAGATCACCATCCTCATCTTGATATTTTAGCCTTAGTATATCATTGGGCTTTAAATGAGAGACCAATCTGATTTTTTTGTCTACTTTGTCCATCAATTCTATAAATGTCACTTCAAGTTGGCATAAGATGACATAGATGCCATCGTTATAATTCAGTTTGATTTTAACATTCGTTTGTTCTTCTAAAGGTGAAGGAGGCTGGTGCATATTACGTTCCTCCCATTTATGTATATTGGGACTACTCTGTGATCGGAGTCGATTAGATTGAAAGGTGTTATTGTATGAGGTGGACTGGCTACGACTCATGTGAGGAGGGAGTGGGAATTGTCGGTAATCTTCAGTGTCACTTGCCATAAATTTGGAACCGATATCTGCGAGTGGTGACCCATCTCTTTGTCTAGCTGATGATTGTGAAGCTCTTGAACTGCTGGTAGGCGAAGAAGGATTGGAAGGTGGAGGTGATGCTGGGTAATAGTAGTCTTGTGAGAGCGTATTTGTGCTTGAACTGGAACGTGGTAAGGGCATGGTTTGATAAGAACGAGGAGTAGTGAATCCAGGTGCTGGTTCGGCGCTCATATTGCGTGGTATTTTGGGACGCCCTGAAATGGAATTCAGCAAGTGAGCGGACATGGAATTGGATCGACTGCGTTGGTAGGCGTCCTCATCATCAGTCTGATCACTTTCTTCGTCTTCATCTACACGTAAAAAGTCGGGAACACTAGTAGGCATGGTCGGTGACTTCATAGATGCTAGTTGTGTATTTGATACCGTCGTCTTCATTGGTGTCATAACACGTTTTAGCGTACTTTCCCACAGTTTAATTTGTTCTTCGTTTCGGAAACGGATATGGATACGATCAACTTCGCGGTCTCTCCATTCTAATGCTAAAGACCAAACGCCATTCTCCGAACGATTATGCACTGCCAGGATACGATTAGTAAAAATAAGGCCTTTTGGTTGGAGACTGGCTCTACGTTTCTTCTTAATAGAAATGGTATTTTTCGCCAACTTTCCCTTATCCTTGTTTTCCTTGCAGATGAGCAGGGTTTTTTCAAAGAAAAAGACCTGAAGTTCTTTTTCCGTATCGTCAGCTGAAGTTAGAATCAATTTATCCTGCAAAAGAAGGCTACCAAAACTTTCAATACTGGCGCCTCTTAATTCATCCAATCTTGATTTTAAGCTCTCGACGACCTGCATGTTTTCATGCTTTCTTTGTGTTTCATTGACTTTCTCCGTGACACGCTTAATTGCCTCGAGACCTTCCTCCATTTCAGCCACATGAGGCCAATCCGAGTTTGTACTTTTGATCAACTGTTGCATCAAGAGTGGGTATTTACAAATACGTTGCACAGGCTTAATCAGCATGGAAGGTAGCTCATACACAGGATTAAGTATATCTGCCAATTTCTGCAGTTTAGGAGCTTCTTGTGTTACAAGGTCTTGTGCAGAAAAGTAGTTTGAACAATAAGGTTCGTACACCGTAAATTGATCTTCCAACTGCGAAAATAATGAACCAAAGTTTTGTTCCTGAGCTGATTTCTCAGCGATTTCTTCAAGATGAATCAAGAATCGACGTTGGAAATCCACAAGTGAATTGAGATTACCGAAGAGATAATGAACTGTATCGGGTGTCAAAATTTCCTGTATTTGTAATTCGCGCATATAATTCTAATGTAATAATAATAAATAAAATAATAAAATAAATACTCGTTAATTATAATTTATATTTTATTTTATGTACATAAATGTTAACTTACTTGCAGTAACTCTAAATCCTGAACGTATTTACGTTCTGTTTCGAGTAATTCAACAACTACTTTATCACGAGTGTCTTTTGGTGCATTTTCCAAAGAGTCCCGGTCGGTGGAATGAACTGAGATGGTGCCATTGGCTTCGAGAAGATTCAAAATCTTATTAATTGTATTCACTACCTATATATTTTTTGAAGTTTTGTTTGTTTGTTTATTTATATGTTTCTTTGTTTGTGTATGTACAATAAATAAACATTTCATTTTTTTTTTACCTTTACGAAGCCATTTGTGTTATCTTTATAAAGGTCTGATAATGTGAATACATCTTCCTCTGTGAAATTCAATTGTTTGCGACAAGCAACAATAAAATGGTAGACTGTTTTTTTGCAGTCGTTTATTTGAAAATTAGTTTGGTATTTAAGTGGCTCTTCCGGGTTGAGAGCATTAAATAGCGTCGCCAAGGGAGCGCCTCGTCGACAAATGGACCAAAGTTTCGAAAGAGGATCGCTTGTCGTATTACCGTTTGTGGATTCAGATGACGTGCTCGCGGATGAAGGCGTCTCATTTTCCAAATAGGTTGACATACCCTCAACCAAACTCAGTCTGTCCAACACAGAACGACATGTGTGATAAAGTGAAGTACTGTTTGCAGGTTTATTGGTAATGGAAACGGAAGGAATGGGGGTATCAATAACAGACTGAGTGTTTATCATCGTAAGCGGTGCTGGTGGTCTTTTTAAAGCTGTCGTCATCCACTCTTATTTCTTCTTTTATTAAATGTGAAATTTATGATTAAAAAAACAATAAAGTGTTAATACGAAAAACTAAAAAAGGAAGAAAAATAGTCGGATATAGAGATAAAGGGAATGAGAGAAAGAAAAAAGAAAAAAGAAAGGAAGAAATTGAAGGAGGAAAAAGTCAGAAACAAGAAAAAAAAATAAAAAAGTCCCAATATACTAAGTTACTATATTAGGAAATCTTAATCCAGCAAAGTCAGTTGTTTTATTTGGAATAAAGATATCGTTAACTCGGGTCCCCCCAATGGGGATTGCATGATTCACGTGCAAAGTGGATAAATGTTTTGCATTTCCCACCAAAATATTGAATATTTTCATCTTTTTTTATTATTACTATTATAATTACTTTATATATACTTGAAAAAAAAATGACAGAATCACGAAAAGTCCATGAACTACCCTTTTGTTCGTTATATGAAGAAGTTCTGTGGGGTAAGCAAGCTAACGCGTGAAATATCTTTGAGTCAGCTTCACATTTAGTAAAGTTAATATTTAGCCAATAGAACGATTCTTGCTGCCTCGTCAGCTGCTGTAGTAGGCGTTATCTCTGGTTACCCTGTAAGTCTTTCACCTATTTTTTTTTCTTTCAGTCAAGTAGAATATAAATAATAACAACGCCTTCTTAGTTTGATTCTATAAAGACACGATTACAAACTCAGCATTATGATTCTATTAATGCTTGCATTAAACAAACATATAAGGAAGAAGGCATTCGAGGTTTCTTTAGAGGTAGAAAAAAAAAATGCTAACATACACACGATGACTGTTTATACTGATTCATCCACATAAAATCAATCAATCTCTATAAAAAAAAAAAGGTGTCGTTCCACCATTGATTACAGTGAGCATCATCAAATCCATTTCTTTTTCAGTTTACGAGCAATCAAAACGTTCTCTTAGAAAAAATTATCCTATTGATAAAGACACTTTATTTTCCACCATGTTTATATCGACCACAGCAGGTTCTGTCAGTGGAGCATTTATTGCTACCCTTAGCTGTCCATTTGAGCTAGTGAAAGTGCAAAAGCAACTGGAATTTTTACTGCAGGCCAGTAGTATATCAACAGGCGCTACTGTGATGCGCACGGATCTGAAACCTGTGGTGAATAAAACAGTGGGTGCAGGTATACCTGTTTCCCCTACTGCAATACCGCCCACTCCCCTTACAAAAAAGAGACAGTACGCTACATCCACCTTTACTTCCACTTCCAGTTTAGCATCAGCAAAGGAAATTGTTAAAAAAAAAGGCATCTTGGGGTTATATAATGGGTTTAGTCTTCATCTTGGTAAGTGGCATAAGAAATGATGTAATGGATAGATTGTTTTAGAAAAGTGTAATAATTTATTTATTTTTCATTATTTAGTTCGAGATACAGTGGGAACAGGTGTATATTTTGGCGGTTATGAGACTACAAAGTTTATTCTTAGTGGACAAAACAAACAAGCAGGCCCTGCCACTCAGTTTTTGGCAGGAGGCATTTGTGGGTTAATGTGTTGGGTCGTCGTGTTTCCTTTAGACTTGGTAAAGACGTTGATCCAAAAGGAAATCTTACTTCCTAAACCTACATACAAAAATGCCGTCGAGTGTGTGCGTGATATCTACAAAAAGAGTGGTTTGACAGGCTTTTACAAAGGGATTACGGTGACACTGATACGTGCTTTTCCTATTCACTCACTTAACTTTTTGGTTTATGAACAAACTCTAGTTCTTGTAAAACGCTTGTCAAACCATCAAGATTAGTATTTATACCTTAATAGACTTCCTTTTCTCTTTTTTGTTGTTATTATTATTATAACTATGACTGGTTAGTTGTAATTGTATTTATTAATGTTGATGTCCATGATCATAAATTTAATTACTTTGGTGGAATAAAAACAAGTTGATATTTATATTCAATATATACCTATACGATATAAGATCATAGATTAATCTCACTAACACGGTAATCGCCTAAGCATGAACTGTAATGATAGAATGAAAAAGGTCAATGCTAAATTAAGGAATCAGTAATGCTTTTCATTGGCTGGCTATAAAATTCATTATTGTGACTCAATTTCATTTACAAGTGTTCTCTCTTTTGAAAAGATTTTACTCCTTTCCTTCTTCCCTCTTCTTGTTGCATAGAAAATGGAGATACCCAGGCAAAACTTTGTACAAAAACTACGTGCTGTAGAAAAAGCTATTAAAGAATGCGACTTTATGGCTATTGATACTGAATTATCAGGTATATAAAGGGCATAAAAAAAAACTGTAACTGTAACTGTTATTTTAATATCAATAAAAAAAACAGGTCTTCATCGACCACCCAAGCCTGTTAGAATCTATACCATGGCTGATCGTTATGTTGAATATAAAGAAGCCACCGAACGCTTTATTATTATTCAATTTGGACTGTGTACATTTACCTGGGATCAACCTTCAGGTCGTTACATTGCAAAGCCTTTCAATTTTTATGTTTTTCCAACAGGCGCAACCGGCAAAATACAAGCAAATCGCGTCTTTATGACACAAGCACAAGCTTTTGATTTTCTTGTTAAGCAGTCATTTGATTTTAATAAGGTATATACTACACACACTCTGATGAATGACCAAAGAGCTCACTATCCCCCTCCTTTTTAAAAGTGGGTCTATCAAGGTATTCCTTATTTGACCAAACAAGAAGAAGCATTCTATTTAGAAGAAGCCCGAAAACGTATGAACGATGATATGCCTGATATTCCTATCGATGACAAAGAAGCTGGATTTATGGATAAAGCAAGAAGTTTAATTGATGAATGGGTTTCAGCTGAAAAGCCTGCGGATCCTGAAGGAATTAATATTATGACACGTAATGCCTATCAGCGTAGATTAATTTACCAGGATGTGCGTAGTAGGTAAATGAAAAATATACATATATATGACTAGGTCTTGTATTTATATTTTTATGAATTTAGATACAAGGACTTGACTGCCATCGGTATGTCTGGTTTTATTCGTGTTGTGCGTTTGACAGAGAAGCAAGCTAAAGATCGAGAAAAGGAAGCAAAAGAGAAGATTGAAAAGGATCTTGCTACTGCCGTTGGTTTTAGAAAAGTGATTGATATGATCTCAGAATCAAAGAAGATCGTTGTGGGACACAATATGCTTTTAGATATGTGTCATGTCATTGGTCAATTTATTCAGCCTTTACCTGATACCTTATCTGAATTTAAACAACTTGCTCATCGTCTTTTTCCAAGGTAAAACAAAAACAGAAAATTCTAGAAGCCGATTGTTATATATAACTAGTAGTTTCGATATATCTAATATTTAAATGTTCACGTTTAGAATGGTGGATACAAAATTCATTGTTTCGCAGGACCCGGGATTTAAGTCGTTATTTGGTACTGGTACCGCATTGGAGACATTGAGATTCGAAACAAGCAGAGAAGCATTTGCTAATCCTAAAATTGGTAAGCTATTATTACTACATATAGCTATTATTATTATTATTATTATTTCTTTTATACATAATATACTATACTTTTTGCAATCGTATAGTGAAAACTTATTATTTGGTTTACTAGATTTTCATCCAGAATTCCCTCGTTATATTACTGAAATGGCACATGAGGCAGGTTACGATGCTTTTATGACCGGTGCTGTATTTTTAAAGTTAATTTCAGCTTTGGACAAAAAAGCCAATCCTAGTAAGTTTGAACCCAAGGAAGAAGAAGAGGAGGAGGAAGAAGAAGAGAAGAAACCCGCTAAACGTGTAACTGAGGATGGTTGGGAGATTAGTGACGAGGAAGAGGAAGGGGAAGATAATGGGAACTGGACGAGCAATAACGATGATGACGTTTATGACTATGGCTCAATCAGAGTGGATCTTACAGATACCATTACCCAAAGAAACCCTATATTGAAGCCATTTTTAAACAAATCTGTACTTGTGCGAACTGCCTATGATTTCCTCGACTTTTGTCAACCAGAAACCATCACCAACCAAAGCAATACATTCTATGTAAAACACAAGGGTGAACTTCCAGAAGGTAAGAGGTCTGAATTATTCTCAAAGTATGGAAAGTACATCGAGGAGAATATAGATGAGCAATCTTTTTTTGTCACTTTTGAAAGATTCAATATAAAGCCTTCTGAATTAAAATTACAGTCAGAAGACCTTACCATTTTACCTGTTGCTGAGTATCTTGAATAAAGAATAATTAAAACAGATAATATTATAACTCGTCATTAGAACAACTTATTTTTTTTTTTGGAATGCATCCATTTATACAGATGGGTTGTACGCAAAAGCAATTATACAAGTCATCACCTGCTTATCTCTTGATAATATACTTTGTCTATTTATAAACATTTTAGTGAAAGTTGTCAGTCAACATGTTGGGTATTTTACGTGACCTGATCCTTGGTAGAGCAATCATTATTTAAATTACCATATCCAACTTTCAACATACAATTAAAATAGTTCAAATAATGCATATTGATTATCTTATATCATCAGTTTTTGTTCTAAAGGAGATACACTGACAGTAAAATCTGAAATATAGCAGCTAGAAGAAGATGTAGATGCAGTGACTTTGACAGCCTTTGTTATCAGGGAATCATGCATTTTAGACCATATTTTTACAATTTATTTTAATTGACCTATACTTGTTCTACGTACAGTTTTGGCCTACATTTGGAAACAGGAAACCGAGTCTTCATCCATACACTTGTTGCCACTTTCTAGGGTTTACTGTAACTTTAGTATTTCCTACTGAGCTATCTCATACATGATTAAATAATATATGTAAAAAAGTGTCTTTGTAAAGAGATTAATTTTACTTCGTTACACCGGGAAGGTTAGGGGATGGTCATTTTTAGATGATGCATTGTGTAAGGAAGGCCATTGTCCTACTCTACTCTATTAATCAACATGTTATGATGTATGTTTGATTTCACACTTTTTTAAACTAGAATAGTTACCTAGAATATCTGATATGATCATACTAATAATAAAAAACTATATTTTGTGCATGTTACTAATGTTGCCATAAATGATTTTAATATGGATTCACCAGAATTGCTATAAAAATATGATTTTGGTAGCACCCACTGCTAAATAGTACATAGTTTATGAATAACCAGAAATGTATATATATTTTCAAGCAAAAATAATAAAGATATGTGATATTAAGGCTTATTCAATAAAACAAAAAGAAGCTGAAACACAATTACATTTCATACATCCAGTAATATATAATTGATATCTTGAAATACTATATATAAAAAGAAAAATCGCTTCATTAAAGAAAGAGCTGTTGCCTGTTTTCTGCTGTTTATTGAATGGCAACATATCATAATACTTCATTCTTTATCTTAATAAAACATACCTTAAAACCACAAGATTGGTTGCCCTTCTATAAAACTCCTCTTTCAAAAAAAAAACGACAATTCCACAATTTATGTTTGTTTTAACTTTTTCTAACAAGAATTTCCTTTTCTTCTTTAAAAAATGCTGGCTAAAAACAAAATAGAATATTTATAGATAATGTCTGAGTGCATTGACTTTTTAATATAATAGTGCATATATACAATATTTTAACTTTTTTTTTAAAAAAAAAAAAATGGAATACTCCCACAATACTTTCTTTATTGGAGTAAAGTCTAGAGAAATACAGCCGTTATTCAAAATTCCAATATTTACTAGTCTAAACAGCGTGTCAGGTACCAATTTGTAGGCCCCTTTTTTTTTTCTGACACTCTCAATTTCTGGATTTTATTGTGTTATATATCATGGAAATTGGTCATGTAAAGAGAGAAAAGTAGTACACAAGTTGAATGTGACCATATAGTATTGGTACGAGAAAGTTGATGGAGTATGCTTCTGTTCCTGTTCAGTAAATTTATCCACATTTGGAATAACTCTCTCTTAGAACACGAGTTTGACTTTTTAATAGACATCAGACTGAAAAAATCTCTCTGTATCACTTCTCTTTATTGAATTATTAGATTATTATAAAAAAAAAACTATACTTTATACACATTTCTATATAATTGCGAGATATATTTTATTGTTACTACCAAATAAAGCAATTGCTTTGTAAGATACAAAAGAAAGAAATAAGGTCATGAATACTTTAATAATGGTTAATAAAGTTTTTAACGTGAATGCAAAATATAAAGCTAGCATTGATTTTTTTTTTAGATTGATGGAAGATGCCTTATCATGTCGTTGTCTTGAGTTATTGAAAGATATTTTTGTATCATACATAGAATTTGATGACTTTTTAGATGTCGAATATTTATGGGATATAATAAAATGACTTCTATTGTTCTCTCTGTAAAATAAAATAGAAATCACAAAAATAATAATGAATGGATATAATTAATTAAAAAAAGTTATTAGATAATTTGGTTATCATGCTTTTATCGGTGATTCATTTTCTTTTAAGGGAGGATAAAAAAAAGCGGTTTCCTCTCCTTTCATGCTCATTCCTTCTGTGGCATTTTTTTTTGTCTCCCTCTATAACTGCCACGATACCAATGTAGGGTACAGACCCCCTTTGTAACGAGAAAAAAATGCGTGCACTCCTACTGCAAGTGTCTCTCAATTAATAACAATAAAAAAAAAAAGAGCACTATTCCAGAAAAAAAATGATAATCAATCAAAACAAAAGGTAAATCATATCTCATGTTTTTACATTATCCGGAACTATGCGTCTTTTTGTAATAATTGGTAATTCCATTTTCTACCCTCTCTCTCTCTCAACATATTTTGGGTCACAGAAGGTTGTTATAGATACTATCCTGAGCATCTTAATTATATTTAACCTTCAGGTATAACTCATGACAAGTAAAGAAATAAAAAACAATAAATACATGCTGTGCGTAAAAGAAATATCTTTATTATAGCAAAAGGAATGTTTTTCTTTCTGTTTATTTATTTATATTTATATATATTCTACTTTTCCCCACAGTCTTCCATAAAACAAAGTTTTGCCGCAACAATGGTTTATAAGAGAAAACTATGGGAAGTGCGAATGATATTGATTTGCATAAAAATAATATGAAAAAAAAAACCTTTTTGTTTTGGTTGGCTAATAATAAAAATAAAAATAAAATAAAATAAACAAAGATGTACGCACAACACAATAACAAACAACTTTTCTTATATTCATTCTTAATTCCACAAAAAAACATAAACACGTACTCTACTAAAAAGTCAATTCTTCAAGTGTGTGTGCGTTTATTACTTTTTGGTAACTGACTTTAAACACAACTTGTTCTGATATCAAAACTATCCACTGATAACCCGGAGCTTTCAATATTTAAGCTTCGTGATGTTACTATTTATTTTTTAATAAGAACAAAACATTTTAGCTTAATTTTCTCTCTCGATTGTTCTTCAATACACCAATTAAAGAAACTATTACACGTATATAGAAGTATGCATCAGGTTTTAATTCATTATTTTCATTATAACTATTTATTTATATACTTTCACTCCATTTTTGTTGTCACTTCATTTTATAAGTAAAAGTTTTAGAATAATATGTGCAGTTAGCTCTATCTTCTTTTTGTGTGTATTTGTCTTTTTAAAAAGTGTATCTAGAATGATATAAAAAGCATTAAATAAACGCGTAAATACTATATCGTTTTGTAAGTTTAAGTAAAAATGTCATCATGACACTCCCGAGCCATGAGATTAACATTTTTACTGATAAGGTTGTGTTTTTCCCTCTCTCTTTTACTATTATTCTTCAATCACTAATATAACAAAAGAGATCGTCTTATTTTCAGAAAAGTGATCCTTTTTTTTTTTGAAAAAATAAAAAGGTTAAATTAAGGAGCCTGTTCAATGTTGTTTGTTTACAACAATAGTAAAGAAAAGTTGCCAATATAAAGAGATATATATTGGAATCCAAATCCCGAGGACAATCAGGCATAGAGCTGGTCCCAAGATAGTCAATAACATGAAAATCAGGGAGAGAGAGAAATGAATTATTGAAAAGGAGCTCACATTTATATCCCATGAAATAGGCATGCGCCAGTAACTACGTTAAAAGAAAACAATGAAAAATACTTATTTATTTTTTTGTATGTACATGTTAAAAGAAGGAAAAGAAATGAGGGAAGAAAAAAAAACAAAAAAAAAAACAAATATTCAGACAAAGAAAAGGCCAATATGAACTAAATATGGAATATATGCTGATATATAAGTAAGCCCCTGTTCTGTAACTCTTTTTTTTTTAACACTTTTCTTTCATTTATATATTACTTTTTCTTCTTTTCTTTTCTTTTCTTTTCTTTTCTTTTTTTTATATTTTATTTCCTGACCACAGAGAACTCTATTTTGTTTGTACTTTTATTCAAGTTTATGACATTAAAATGAATATCCATGATTTGCTTTTACCGATTTCCGAAGAGACTTCATACAATTCACCTGTAACGGACGACCAATTATTGACTGTTTGGGACAAAACGCTATCCAATGCTGGTTATCACTTTCGTAGTTCATCAGAAAGAAGTAGTCTTACTGACGCAGTATTGTCACCCTTTCAAAATTTATCTCATGAAACGCCTATCCACATCAAAGTGATTGGAAGACATATGAATGGATCGTTCCGATGCCATATTGGGACTAGCAAGGCATCTCGTCCCATTCGATCTACAGAATTATGTAGTCAGATGAGACTATTGGCAGTATTTTTTCGAGCTGAGAGTTGCACAAGCCGATTAATTTCGCCCGATTTTATTTTTTTCCCCACTTGGTTACTGCATTTGTTCCGTTATACAGAATATGAAAATTCACCAGGTCGAACTGACGTACGTTTTCTAGAGAATGCTAATATGGCCAAGGAGGATCATATCTACCGTCTCAATCATGTTCTAAACACACTTTTTCGATTTAACATTCATTGCTTTTCAGCTGATAAATTAAACGACACCATTGAATTGGCCAACTTTTTGTTCAATAAAGCAGGCTTGGAACATGCCAATTTACCAAAACCTATTTTCTCCTTGGATGAACAGGTCAGACACGCTCAACCCACCCTCTATGCTACTTTGCTATTGTTACTGCACCAGCCCAGACCATGCAAACATAAGCCCATGTGTCTCAACTGTAACACAAAACCTGCATCAAGACGTCGTCTTTGCGTTGCTTGCTACCGTTATCAGCTTAAGCATGGAGAACCACGACCGCTTCGCTTGATTGTTGCCAATCGACCTGGTCCCCGAGTTCAAACCGCTGAGCCAAACGAAGTCAACCCCCAGAATGGTCAAAGCCACTTTCCCATGGTATTTTACTCTCCAAAGGTTGTCTCCAAATCTCAAAAGAGCTGTGCCAATTGTGGCATTCAAGAGACTCACCAATGGTACAGAAACTTATGTGGTCATGGACACTGGTGTGAAACATGCAAGAGTTACTATCTCCGACATACCAAGATCCGTCCCCCAGAGTTATTCGTCAAAGCAGCCAAGCGTAAGGTGGATGTGCGTTCATTAGTCAATTGGTCAAGTTGGTCCTGGAGTGAAATACCGGTAGAATTGGTTGAGGCTGCCTCTGCTCGTGTCAATGACAACATTTATACCAATCGATATGCTAGTGGCGACGTTTCTTCAGCAAGCAGTATCGATGGTGGTAGTCGTATCTCTTCACCTGTCACTCCACCCCTTACATCTGTTGGTAGTCATGATTTATCGCGAAAGGATTTTCCTAAACTTTTTACAGAAGGTCCATGTAAAATTAACCTTGTATGATTCTCTTCTTTTTTTTATATATATACTTCAACAACAAAAACAATGAAAAAAAACTAAGAAAAAAAAACATATATACGAACTTTCTTCTTCTCCTCTCCTCCCCCCAACAACATTGCTAAATAACTATCATACAATTTATAGCATTTTTATATATGTATATATTATACACACCTGTTTCTGCTATGCTATGGTTTACATCATCATCATTTTGTGCATTTATGATTCATGCCCCCTCTCTCCCTTTTTTATTCTATTTTTTATGATCTATAAATAAAACTTTTTTATCTTTATTGGTATCTCTATATCTATCAATTGTATCTGAAAAAATATTACACACCCCTTCTAGAAAGAAAGAAGGAAAAAAAAATGAAAGAAATATAAATTTGTATACAGAACGGTTATGTCAAATACAACTATTAAAACGAATAAAATGAAAACTACTATCATTCCAATGAATTAAAATAACTTGGACATAAACAAAGTCATATAAATCATCATCAATAGATGATGAACTTTAATCAGTTTAAATCCATATAGTTTTTTTTTTTTTTTTTTAAA
>VCJB01002346.1:1130-13572 GCA_024140155.1 Backusella parvicylindrica | reverse complement strand
AAATTTTTTTTTTTTTTTTTTTTTTTTTTTTTTTGGGAGGTGTCAAAAGGGAGAAGAAGAAGAGTGGAGAGAAAAGGATAAAAATAGGTAATTAAATATGAATTTATACACATTATTGTTCACATTGATAATCATCATCAAAGTTAGCAAATTGAAACCATAAACCATCAGTCGAATGTTGAGCCGGGGTATTTACAGTATTGTTGTTGTTATTGATAGTAGGCGGGTCAGACATAGAAGCCGAAGTAGTTGGTGGAGTACATTCCGCTAATGGTATAGGCGTCAGCTCTGAAGTTACCATAACTGAGTCATCTTCTAACGTACTGCTCAATGTTGCATCCGAGAATAGTAAAGAAGGAGGTTGATTTAATACATTACTCATGTTCCACTGTGAAGGTATATCAGATGGATCCAGTTGAGATGAAAATGGTTCTTCTTCACTCAGCATGCTCCATGGTTCAAACATTTTATCCAATGCAGAAGAGAAGTTAAAGTCGTCCCACACATGAAGTGCACTACTTGGATCATTATTTTTGTCATTGTTGTTTGTACCAACATTATTCTTGTTACTATTACTGGTGTAAAAATCACTGGTTTCATCATTTTGAGTGCCACAATATTCTGCGTTGATATTTTCTTCGTCATCAGCAATATGTAAATCATCAATTAAAGGAGATGGTTTTGAAACAATAGTGCTCACTGTTTTCTGTGTATTCATATCTTCTTGTTGCTGTTGTTGTTTCGAATCATCTTTACAATGAGGGCATATAAAACCACTATGTGTTGATACATCTGCAGTCAATCCCATACATTCAGTATGAAGTAATGACCTGCACTTTTCACACTGAATCAATGATGTATTGTCATGGCTATCAGATGGCTGGGAACAAATACAGTTCAATAGCTTGGTTGGCTCTTCCTTTTTCACCTTGTTCTTGCATCGTTCCAAGTGATAGGTTAAGCCATTACGGTTTTTATATCTCTTTCCGCAGGGTTCACAAACATAAACTTTAGTGCCTACCGTTATTATTAGGTTAAATGTATTGGTCAATTGATATAAAGTTTAAATATTAATAGTTTACCATCAGACAGCACAACGGATGGTATATCACAAGCAACTGATCTACGCTTGGATACACGTTTGGTTTTTCCAGATTGCGAATTTTGTTTTTGTTTCTTTCCTCCTCCTCCAAACGGTGATAAAGCATCCTCACTATTCCCGTTCTCTTTTAATGATGTTGTTGTTGCTAATACACCTGCAGTTGTTGGTAGTTTCTTAATACTACTACTACCGTTGCTATTGTTGGTTTGATGCTTTTTAAAATATCGACGAAATAGGTTTTTTCCATTACCAATAACAACAATTGTACTTTGATTATGTGTGTTGGGAAGAGATATTGTGTGATGGACTTTAGGCTGAGGTGGGACATATTCGTCATTGAGAAAATCAAACAGATCATTCTCTTGATCAAGAGTAGACATCATTTTGAACTTGGCTTGGCATAAACGAATCTTGAGTAGATTACTCAACTCAGTAATATTTTGATGACTGAGTTCTCCTAAGCTATGTGAAGATCCAGGCCAAATAGACGAACAACTTTTAAATAAACAATATTCTTGTGACGTATTGTTATTGGTTGAGGAATGTGAATCCAATAGTTTACGGTGTTTAACTATCTGTCGTACTTTTTTTCGCTTGTTATCATTTGACTCTGCAATTGTTGTTGGTGGAGATGGTGAAACTGCTCCTATTATTTCAGAAGTTTCTGTAGTTGGATCAGGTGTTTGCCGCTTACGACTAATTTGGTTAGTTAAATCTGTTGATATAGTAGTATGTGATG
Organism: Backusella parvicylindrica; assembly: GCA_024140155.1. Taxonomy (NCBI): domain Eukaryota; kingdom Fungi; phylum Mucoromycota; class Mucoromycetes; order Mucorales; family Backusellaceae; genus Backusella; species Backusella parvicylindrica. The sequence goes on along the minus strand of VCJB01002346.1, from coordinate 11,731 downwards.
TTGTTGCTTGTTGTGGCGTTGATGGTAGGGGTACCTCGCCAGTAGTGAGCAATGCTACAGAAGGAGGAGATGCTGATGCTGAAGATGCTGAAGGTGATGACAATATTATAGTGGCTGGTCTTTCTTGTTGCTGTTGATGAGGGTCGCTATTCTCATTGGGATGGGATGAGTGATGAATTGCATAAAAGTTATTCTTGATCAGTGAAGAAGAAGAAGAAACTGAATATCTCCCATCGCCAACTTTTGTTCTATGGCAGCTTTTATTCTGTTTAATGTCGTCTGCTAATAATGGCTCTTTTTCAATAATTTCAGTCCTATTTTCGATGGAAGTAAGAGGGGTCGTTCTACTGTATTTATTATTTTTGTTATTATTAATTCGATTATGTTTATTTATTTAATAAACAAACATATTTTATAATGAAATGAAGAGGAAGTGCTTACTCTAAATGAATCATTGCCTGGTTTATCCCAAGCGAAGTTTCCATTATATAAAAAAAAAAGTTTAAAGAGAAAGAAAAAGAAAATTAAAATATCGTGTCATGACCAAGAAAATATTTTTTGCTTCGGGTTTTTAAATTAGCCCAACAGTGGCTGCTGCAAGCTCATCCATAAACGAAAAATAGGAGAGAAAACACTAATGAGCCTACGGCTAAGAGTAAAGAATGCGATTATTTATTTATTTATCTTAATTCTACATTAAAAGTATCTTTAACTACTGAGCGAACATTCTCTTGGATAGCATTGATCTCTTCATTTGTCACATTTCTAATTTATGGCACAAAATATGCAATGTAATTAGTTAGTGTTATTGTAACAACTCAATATATAGACCTTACCTGTCCATGGATCTGTAATTGATTCGATAACACAGGCTGCGTTTATTGGACTTCGGATGTGTAAAATCATCAATCTAAGTATATAATAAATTAAGTAACTACAATAAAGCTCATCTTTTCATCTTCGTTACCAATTTCACATCTTCTACAATATCTCCTGCGGCACCACGTACGATTTCTGAGAAGTCATTTTCATGCCATTCACCTTCAGGTAGCCAAAACGAGATATCCTTAATACAAGGAGGATATTTTGAGAATGGCTCAAACTTATTGATTTGGCCTGGTGTGAATTGGCTAATAAATCTTTCATCCTGTGACCAAAACAAACGAATATCAGGGATACCAAATAGAACCATGGCAAGACGCTCTAAACCCATACCAAATGCCCATCCAACCTTATTTTGTAAACCAGCCTGGTTCATGATCTTTTGGTTGACCACACCACAACCTAAAACCTCAAGCCATTCACCCTTGTATAGAATCTCTACTTCCCAACTAGGACTTGTGAATGGGAAATAGGCATCAATCCAACGTACTTTAAGGTTAGGTTCATCTGCAAATAAAGTGCGGATCATAGAATTGATTGAGTGCTTTAAATGTGCACTGATCGCATTGGATACTTCGGTAGAATGGCAGGGTTGGATGGGGTTTTCGGGTTTAATCAAAGTATCATCTACAAGTTCAATATTAGGTGTTTCTTTAGCTTGGAGGCGTTTCAAGTCGGTATTGATGGTATCAGCATCGTTATCAAAATAATAAAATCCTTCAATTTGATGAAACACAGGGTAATGGGAAGAATCAATTTCGTCTCGACGATAAACATCACCACTGATCAAAAACTTGGGCTCGCCCGATGCAAGTCCCTCTAGTTGATGGGCGGAAGTATGGGCGCGTAAAAGTGTGTCTTTGTTAAAGTAATAATTATCGGATTTGGAACGACTAACATGTTCTTTTGGAATATAGAGGCTGTCAAAATTTTGCTTTGTTGTTACAACGGGATTGAGATTGTTGAACGTTTTGAAATCGTTGAAATGTCCTTCAATCAACTGTCGAATAATAGAAATGGGATTTTGTGGTTGTAAATGAAGTTTACGATTCACTTTGGACAATACAGTTGGGCTAACATTGGTCCATTCATCGCGAGGTATCTTTTGTCCGTTGATAATTGTCTCCGTAGTTCCAACTTCGAAATCTTTTTGTTCTTTTTTATTTTGAATAAATGAATGTAGTCTACTTCACACAAGGTTGACTTACCAGTAGAATACCAAGAGCGGCGTACAACACTATAAAACCCACAACCGCCAATTTGTGTTATACGCTTTGCGCTAAAGCTTAGAGGACTTGAACGACTACAGTAGCGCAGCATGTCCCTTTTTTTTTTTTAAATACTTTTGACAGGAGAAAGTTTTGTAATTTTTGCGCCAGGGGTGCCGAAAGTATCCAAAAAAAAAAGTACATCCAAAAAAGGCAGTTCATCGTCACAGATTTGGTTCATGCAACAATAAGATTTTGCTTGGATCATTTTTTATGGTGGTGGAATTATACAATTTGTAGTAAATGATATTTCATCACTACATTAAGAAGAGATTTAAGAAAAAGTACTTCTTCAAAAGGGATGATGGTCTAAAATATTGATGATATATATTAACAAGACTATTAAAATCGCCATAATCTTTCACAATGCGAATAATAGTAGTAATAATAATAATAAGGGATACATATGGTTTATTATTTTATTTAACAGAATAGTGATCAACACAGTATTTTTAAACAGATTGGGACTCTAAAATCTCCCACAATACCTTTACCAATTGATTCAAATGCAAGGTAATGTTTTCATGAATCAAACCTGGTATCTTTTCTTGCTTAAGACCTAACCAATCGACTGGAGGTGTAGCGTCTCCCATGATTTGTAATTGAGGATAAAAGCTAACTTGGTTCGTAGGATGATATTTATATTTCTCCTCTTTCTCTTCTTTCTTTTGCTCTTGGTCTTTTTTGGGTTCTGAAGATCCTGCTGTTGCCGCAGCAGCTTCTGTTAAAGTTGACGAAGATGGCGATACAAAATTTTCTTTAGATGCAATTTCTGTATCCTTTACTGCTTTTTCTGTAGAGCTTTCGCCACGTTCAACGGAAGGTGTGGTAGCTTCTGCTGATGAAGAGGAAGAAGATGAATACGGGTGTTGAGTCGTTAACCTGCTAACAGAACTATCAAAGTCCATTTCGGTTTGATTTGTCATTGTGCTTGCTGGTGTCGCAGGTTCTGAATTTGGCTCAACTATAGTCCTATTCTTTGCATGCTCTAATTGATCTTCAAATCGTTTGTATAGCTCTTGAAGATATCTAATTAGTCCTAGATTCAATGATACTCCTATACGACCACCAAAATCTGCACCAAAGTCATAATCCACTTTTTGCTCTTGCTGAATCGATTCCATGGAAATGGTGGTAGAGGGAACGCCAAATATTTTGGTACCACCCATATTCTTTGGTTTTGGTGCTGATAGTAGTTCTGGTGAACTATAACGATCGACAAGTTCTTTTCCAGGTACATTTTTGGCAAGCGCAGCATGGTCTAATCGAATGACTAATTTTCGCTTCGTTCCATTTTCTTCTTTAGGATACCCATTTAGTTCTACTTTGAAGTCAGATGCCCTCATATCAATGTTGTCAGAATCTTGGAATTGATGAGGGTAAATAACAACCTCAACTTTTTGAATACCCACGGCCACAGAAGATATTATTGTAGCGTTGATGTAACGATCGTTTTTCTCCTTTACATCCAAATTTGTTATTTCATTCTTTGTGTATTGCTGATGCTTTTTGATAAAAGCTGGTCTCACGCCTGCAGCTTCTTCCTTCTTTCTCTGCAACAATTCATTAAATTTCTGCACCATTGTAATGATGACAGGTACAGTTCTAATAGAAAGACGTACAATCAAGGCATCCAAGTCAGCTGAAATAGAGAGTTTATCTTGCGCAGTATCTTGTTGTTTGAGATCCACTTTAAATTCCAAAACTTGTTGTACAACGTGCAACAAATTCTGCGACTCATATTCAAACATGGCTGAAAGTCCGTAGGATCGGACACATATATTTGTGTCACTACGAGTTTGCTGTACTTGTAGTAGTGTTTGTTTAAAAGTTGCTGTGCCTGAAAACCGACCTTCAGATTCAATCAAAATATCATCCAATAATACATAAAGTCCCCTAGATTCAAAAGGTATATGGTGCACCTGGAGGGAGAGATTATTAGGAGCAAAAATTATTTTTCCAATTGCACGACCCAAATCAACTGAGAATCGCATTTCATTTAAGCAGACAGTAATATGTTTTGAGAATGGTGCTGCAGCTGAGGTAGCACTTGTGGCCACTGAAGATGACGAAGATGAAACTCCAGCTGTTTCTAATGATATTATTTGGTTTGAAGTAGGTGTTGCTGATTCAGGCAAGATAGGTTGATCGAACCAATAAGATTTTAGTGTCAACAAATCTTGGAAGTGAAGCATATTAAGTTCTCCTTGGATAACGGGTAACTCCACTAAAATTGAACTATCGTCCTTTGAGTCACCATCCTCTTGCTGTCTTTGAGACGTCATCATTGCATTGAACAAAATCTTTTCAATACGTGCACTTAGGCAGGTCTCTGGTGAAAATTGATGCTTGAGGTCAAGGGAAATATCGCGTAAAGATCCTACTAAGCTCATAGTACGTGATGTAGCATCATTTGAAAAAGCGTTCATCATAAATTCACTTTCTTCCCATCCTAATGAACATATAACCATAGACAGAGGCTGGCAAGACAAATCGACCTTTGTCTTTGATAACCGTAAGAATAAGGATGCATTGATACTTGGATCCAACTTGTTTTCATGACCCACTTTACGTTCGCTAGATTGCTGCATACCAAATTTAAGTCCACTAATCATCTCACGTAAAAATTGTACTAGAGAGGGATGAAGAATGTTATTGCTCTCTCGAATAAGAATATCTGCATGGAAACGCTTGACTAATGATGATTCGGTGCCCAGTGGTACCTGATACGTAGCCCATGCACCAAGTCCTGGAATATGAAGTACAGCCATATTGCTTGATATCACCGCATGGTCTGATTTACGCATGGTTGAAGATTTTCGTCTTTTTTCGGTTGCATAACGTTTAGGATACATTCGTATTGTACCAGCTTCCGATTCAAATTTACATTCAATATCTAGTATAGCTACTTGAGAAGAAAGAGTCGATGATACTACTCCTGGATTAGAAGATGTACTAGATGAAGACGATGATAAAAAGTCTGCCTTTGCTGTCAGCTCATCAAAGCGATCCATACTCTTGACGTAAATGCGTGATAACGAATTGAAATAGTCACTTATAGTTCCATCTATATCGATTTCAAAACCTCCAACCTGAGCATCTGCCTTGATATATTGTACAGGTTTAGCATTTAACCCAGATACAATACATGAAACAAAAGGTATATGAATCTGATTCATTTGTGGATGATTGTCTGAGTTGAAATGATCCTGATTGTTCTGATCAAATATACGGACAAATTGTAAGGTAATTCGGTCAAGACACAATGCACCTCTTTCTATACTTTTTGTAAGAAATTCAATAGAGTTAATTGAAAAGAACAAGGCGCTACTTGTTGTTGTTGATGCTAGTGGGTCGTCAGAAGAGCTCTCAAGTGGAATTGCAACGCCTAACTGATGAATACGTAAACTTAAGGTTTTACCCTCAAGTAAAGGATGCTCTTCTTGTCTGCTCTTTACAGAACTGTTACCGCTATTTTTGAATGATTGTACAATACGTTTGGTATTATCTGTGAGTTGATCTATCTCTGCCTTTTTTAGTAACTTTTTTGATTTAAGCTCAGTGTCATAAAACACTATGACCTCTGCTAGTTTTCCCAGCGCAATGGGTTGCATAACTGTTTGGATTTTTGAAATATCAACATGAAACGCCGACGTGACTTGCTCATGTACATGTGTATCCTTTTTACAATTCTCTTCTGTACACACTGGAAGATAGCTTTGTACGCTGAAGTCTATCAGAATATACGCAAGAGAATGACGACGATAATCTTGATCCGTAAGCATTTGCATTGTTTTGTGCTCAAGAGACAAGGAAAAGTCGCTTGCCTGTAACTTCCAAGTCAGCTCATCACTTGTGTGGTTTGAAAGTGATATGTCTATTAGGTTTGAACGAAAGACACAAACTGCAGAAGGGCTAGACGCAGAAACAGACAACCCATTGAGTTCGATGTTGATATTATGTTTCAAAGTCTTCTTCTCCATTTCTTGAATTGAAGTCGTTGGCATATGCGGCAATTGGGCAGGTTTTTTCTTGCTTTTAGTAGAATATGAAACGACCTCTACTAGTTCACTTATTTCATTACCCACTAGCGATTGTATCGTTAGTAATGAATCAATCAAACCAACATCTAATGGCATCGAAATGAAGTCGACTGAAGTCATTGATTTCAGCTCCAAATGGTCTGTGGTTTCCTTCACAGAGCCTGTGCTTCGAATGCCAGGTATATTAAATGAGTTACTGCTTTTTCCTGGTTTTGTGATCAAATGGACGATTTGTTTCGATAATTGGAGCGTATATGTATGGGCAGGTAATGTTGATTGCTGCTGTAGCTGCTGATACATGATAAACATATCATTCATTTCATAGCGAGCAGTTAATGAAGGTAATAAATCAGCATTTAACCAGAACTCGTTCATTAAAAACTGAAGCTTGAAATCCATCTTCTTTTTGGGTCTATCAGCTTGTACAATAATATCGCTTACTCTTTGATCCTCCCATTCTTTCACCAGCTTCTGGAACATAAAGTGGTATCTCTTTCCTTGCTCCATTTGCCATTCATCTATGAAACCGTACAATCGTAATAGGCTTTGAGGAACATGAATGCTGAACTTTTGGATGTTCGCAAATATATTGAGCATATCCTTGCTTTCATTTATTTTTTTGGTAACTCTAGTCAATTGTGCTATGTTGGTATTTAGATTGACCTTTTCCAGATCTAAGCCAAATAATGTACGCTGACTCAGTTCTTCAACAAATCGAACATGAATGTCATGAATGCCGCCTGAAGCTTCAAACACTAAACGACTTTCCAATCCGGTTTTTCTAGATCGATGAGAGCTTCGTTTACCGGACCCTGTATCTGAATCTATCAGCTCCATTTGAGAAGATAATTGAAGTGGCGCCAGTTTTGGATTAGAAAAAATACCAGAGCCATGAATACCAGATACTTTACTTTCCATCTTGAGTTTTTGCGTAAATGCATTTAACTTGATACAGTCGATATTAATCAGTAGTTGGGAGACAACATCTACGGTAGATAACAAAGCATCAATACTAAAACCTTGCATGTCGCTTGTTGGTGTCGAACTAGCAGAGTTTGTGTGAGATAATGTCGCTAGTTTTGCAGAAAAAACTCGTTTGACCATCAACATATGCTGGGCAAAAGCAAGAATGTAGGGGTTAACTGATATCTCAATCTCACCAATGAAAGAACTAGCAACCATATCTAGATAGCCGTCATGTACAGATGATCGCTCAACAACGGATGACTTGTAAAGACATTCTGTAGAAAGCTTGATGGGTCTAATAGTGAGCGTGTTTGCAGTGATATCCAATTCTTCTTCATAGATGCAGAATTTGAATTCTTTAAGTTTCAGCTTTGCAAAATTAGATGATGAAACAAGATATTGAACAATTTCCTTGGTTTGATTCGTCTGAACTTGATCAGGCATGCCAACATTGAATGTTTGTGTAAATAAGCGGCAATTTTGAATTTCATTTGGATCCAATTCCCAGCTACGCCACCTTTTAAATATACGAACGATATTTGAATACATTTCGGTTGAGTTCAATTCAGAGTCAATACCAGCTGTTAACTGGTTTTGAAAAGAATTTCTAACACCTGTAGGCATAGAGCGAAGACAGTGACGCATACGTGCGATTAATTTCCATCCTGTATCATTTCTGAAATGTTTGGATCCCAATCGTAACATGGTACGGGGAGCACTCAAGAAAATAGGATCACCCACAACAGCTGACGAGGCCGAGAATTCTGCAATGGTATTCATGAACAATTTTACTTGGCGAGATCGTCTTTCCTTGAAGTTTTCAAGAATCTGCTTTAAATCGTCCACGAAATTTAGCCAAGAATAAACAGCTCCTAATAAAACCTCAACAGCTTCAGTGATCATAATGGTATCAAGTTTATCCAATTTTACAGATAAGTACGTAGGTGTTTTTGGTGCACAAGTCTCGATACTGAGTCCATCCAAACAAATATCAAGCATGACAATTTCATTTGGATCATCTTCTGACACTGAAAATAATGATCTACTTAGCAGAACCTCATGTGGAATTCCGAACGTTGGAGTTTGCATTTTGGATATATACTGTACTGTGGAACCTATATGTCGTATTCCAAGATCGATTCTCAATTCACGAAGCTTCATATCAGACTCAGATATCTTTTTCTTTCGTTCACCAAAAGCGACATCTTCAAATTTAACAGCGCCCATCAGCCTTGTCTCCTTTAAAAGTAACTGGGCAGAGCATAGAATTCCTTCATTTGCATTGTTATTATTGCTATCAATGATGGATTCTCCATGTTTATAAGAAGAAATCCCGTCTGGCATGGTAGCGTTTTGGATAAAATGAAAATACGTTTCGGGCAATATAACTGCAAAACGTGTGCTGTTATATTGTGTAGTAAGGAATTTTGTTAGCTGCTCAACATATTCGATTTGAATGGAATCCATCATGCTTTCTAAACTCCAATCCTATTTATATATGTGTTTAGTTCATCAGCCATCTCCATGTTTAATAAAAATATTTATCATACATCTTTGATGATATCTTCGGTTATTTCTTGAACAATTTTCACCAAAATAGGAGTGACAAGAATCGAGATTGATCTAGTTGCTTCGACCACGACAGTCATAATAGTCTCATGTTCACTAATAACTAGTGCAGCTTCTTGATCGTTTATAAAGTCACCACTCAAATCATAAGCACTGACTGGTCTACTACTTTCCTTTATTTTCTTCTCAGGAACAAATGAGCGATGTACTGGTGGCGCAAATTCGTGAAAGAAACTATGATGGTGATAGTGACTTGGCCTTTTATCAATTCGAAATCTTCTAAGATAATCACTGTATGGAATTGATTGAGGAATAGCAGATAACATTTCCTCTTCTTGTTCATCAACAATATTTTCTTCAATTGAAGAAGAATCATATTCGACTATTTGTAAAAATATATTCGAGTTGGGTCTTTAATGAGTAAAGAAAAAAAAAAAAGAAAAATAAGTGTGATTTTACCTTCACTATCTGTATCGCTATCATAATTATGTTGAAAGAATGGGATAGGAGATGGATAACTTTTATAGCCGTCTTCTGATCCAGCAGCTGTATAAAACGACTCATTATCTCTAGAGTTTAAACTTCGTACTGAGTTTACATCGTAGTCGCTTGAACTGTCTTCTTCATCATGACTGTCATCAGTATATATTATTTCGCTTACAGATCCTCGTAAGCTAGAGCTACTGTAACCTCGATATCGTTCTTGACGTTCAGTAGAGACTGAAGATGAGTCATGAATACTAGATTTATCATCTACTTTACCTATTATTTTCGTTTAGATGTAGATAATATTTAGTTTTGCTTCTTTCCTTCTCTCTTTTCTTCTCTCACTCTCTCCTTGTTTTATGAACAAAACAAAAAAGTACCTGACATGAATACACGATATGGTGGAGCATATATAACGCCAAGAAGATGATCGTTAACAGAAGCAGAGGTTGATCTGGATGCTAATAACAATGAAAAATAAAATATCAATAAAATATGGTTTTGATTTTTTTGATTTTTTTTTTAAAAAAAAAAGAACACAGTTGTTACTTTGAGAAACAGAATCATCGGGTTCGTATAATCGAACACATCTACGAGTTACTTCATCTTGAGTACGAAGGAAGTTTTGTTGATCTTCTCTAGCTAATCTCCATTTTGATGTCTGTCTAAACAAGGTCATATTAAGCCCTAAATCCACTTTAGCCACCTCGACCCATGGGTATTCGTTTTCCTTTATACACATATTAATACATATACAGTCAAATAACCAAATATCCCCCTTTTTTTTATATGCTAACTTACTGAATTTGTAGAAATGTCAGGATTGGCTAAGCAACGAGCAACGATGGATGGTATTTTTAAACTAATACGATTTGTATATTTTTCATTGATAAGGTTATCAAGCTCGAGGAGAATACCATTTTCTAGACTAATATTCGTCGCACTTGTCATGCTCATAAGACAAACATCAATTTCCTGTATATGAAACTTGAGGAAAGTGACATCAGGTAAATCATTTGTTTCTAATTTCTGAGGCACGGCATTATCTTCATCGATCATATTGTACGCAAATGTTTGTCCAAAAGAAGCAATTCCTAAGAGAAACGAGGGTTTTATTTCACCACTAACCCTACCAACATCAAAGTCCCAATGGCAAACATAGGTTGAGCATTGTGGTGCAGGACCACATAATCTATGGGCATATATATTTAAACCTATAATGAAATTGAACTTAGTTAAATCCAGTAAAAAAGAATTTTAACTGTATTGATTTTACTATCAACATAAAGAAAGTTCTTGGAGTCTCTGCTATTTTTTATTCTGTAAAAGCCTTCTCGTGTCTGTAGATTTGAATTGCTATCTCTACTGATTATAATAGGACTTGCCG
>VCJB01002340.1:28073-41541 GCA_024140155.1 Backusella parvicylindrica | reverse complement strand
TTTCTTTTTTTTTTTTTTTTTTTTTTTTTTTGTTACCTTTGAAGTGATGGGAGGATCCCATATATATTGTGCTGGATCAGGCTGCCAATTTCTATCAACATGATCTAAAAAATAAAAAGTCAGACAATTAATACATTTCTCTTGCTTGTCATATCTTACCTAATCTTTCAGCATGGCGTACAATAAAAACGGTCGGACTGGAAACCATATTTTAGCGTTTTTGGGGAGTTGGGGTTTTGTTAAAGAAAAAAAAAGGTATAAAAAGAGAAGGAAAAAGCTATATAAAGTTTTAGAATATAAAAAATAAAATAAAAAAGGAGATTGATGATGTGTGGGATTGCAGCTATTTAATTGGTTCCGGATGTAATAATATGATCATGAGGTTTTGCATGTGAAAATGAAATCAGCCTGTCTAAAGTTAATGAAAACACACATAGTAAATGATAGACATTCAATATACCAACACATTAATATATATATATATACCTATACCTATACCTATACCCTATAACTAGTCATGTACATGTACATGTTTTATTTTAACTTTTTCTAAATGTTTGTGTTTATATCTAATCCATCATATAAACATACAAACAAAAAGAGTTCATATCTCTCACATAAATTAACTATAGCAAATAAAAAGAAATTGTACAACCGATTAAGTTTTTTGCTGGTCAAAATTTGCAAAAGTGACAAGTGAAAAGATACTGACCATACGTTTATTTATTCCATCATTATTATTTCTATTAAACATGATTTGTTGAAGCTTCTGCATTTTCTACAATTTCAACAATATCCCATGCGTTTCTTTCTAAAAATACTTTTTTTTAATTTTAATTATAGTTTTATATCGTGTCATGCATACACACATTCGCTGATTATATATTTATTATTCATATGTGAATATATATAATACATGATAATATGTATAAAAGGGGAATCCAAGCAATTTTTTTTTCAAAGTAGAACGTGCGTAACATTATCATGATCATTAACATGGATAATATTCAAATTCTCGAGTTTTAATTGTTGGAGTATTTTCTCTTGTTCACAGATGTCATTCTAATAATAAATTCAAAAGAATTTTCACCAACAATTGCAACTGTATAAATAAGACAGAAAGTACATACTTGTAAAAAGGTAAAATGCTCGAACACTTTGATATATTGTAAAACATCTGAGAAGTCCAAAGGGATGGAAACTAGAAATATAAATGTAAACAATGTTAAACATATATAGATAATGAATTAACATACCTCTTCGATCCCCATACATGGGTTCTCGAATTCATCGGAATTTAAACATTGTTGTGCTTCGCTTTCAACCGTCGTGTTATAAGAAGCATCCTTTTCATCCCAAGAAAATAATTAGTAAATGATAGAATATACAAGTTATTGCTATTAGATATCACTTCATAGATAATGAATTAGCATACCTCTCCGACCTCCACGAATTCACTGACTTCTTCATCAGAATCTAAGCATTGTTCCGCTTGACTTTCATCTGTCGTGTTGTCAGAAGCATCCTACTCATCCCGAAAAAATAGTTAGTAAATGATAGACTGTAGAAGCTATTGCTATTAGATGTTACTTCATTATAGCTGCTGCTACATTCTTGAACCAATGCATCCAACCTTTGTCGTGCACTATCCCTATGAGTAACGGCTTCGATTGTTGTAAGCAATCTGCTCTGGTTGAACTCTTCTGTGACCTTGTTCCAGAACTGGTATGCACCAACTCTTGGGTCACCAGAAATGGTAATCTAAGAGCAATAAAGTGCCCTGTCGTCTTCTTTAGAGAAGTTTTGTTTTTGTTTCTTCTTTTGGTTTGTTCTTCAGATGCACTCAAGTTAATAATAAAAAAGTAAAAAGTAAAAGATAGATAAAGCTACAGTAATTAAAGTTGAATCAGGTTTTATCGAAAATATGTCGCCAACTAAATTTGGAATACATGTGAAGATATACCGTAAAATTGTCTGGTAAATATATCGATTTATTAATCTATCTGTAAACCAGACGACACAACTTTTAGTTATATCCAAAGTAAAAAGATGATCCTTTATTTAAATAATATTTTGTTCTATTAATACGATAACTTGATTATGTTTATAAAAGGGGTTAACTACACTATATTTGATTGTTGATGAGGAAATGCAGTTTCACTTTCTTATTGACCATTCTTTCTGATTTCCTCGTGCTCCGTTTTCCAAGCGGTAACATTTTTGATATGCTTTTATCCAGTGGTTCTTCCATGGTTTCATCTTTCCGGACCGGGTCTTCAGACACTCTTCTTTCGCTACTGACATATCGACGCCATTGGAGGTGCTCTAAAAAGAAAAAAGACAAAATATAGATGAAATGACAAGTTGCTGTTTTTAAAAATAAACCAATTCTCAAAACAGTCTTGTTTTAATTAGCTGAACAAAAGAAGTAAAGTGATGAAATATCCAGACTTTACTTGAACTTTTGTTTGTGACTATTAGCATCCAACTTTAAACTTCTATCTTGTTTATTGACGCGTGTCCACTTTTACAGTTCACAGTGTCAAAATATGAGTTCAATTTAACAAGTTGTCGACAGATAAGTATTTCAGCTGTCAAAACGATTGGCGTTTCCAGTAAACTTACAGACTGAAATCTGATTTTGAAAGCTGGGGTCGGGTTTTCCTTTTTTTTCTTCTTTTTTTTGTCTATTTATCTATTTATTCCTCTTTTATTTTTATTTTATGTGGTTGAGAACTGTTTATATCGATCCCTCTTTGCTTTTGTTAAAACGCTATTATTCAACAAGTCAATTAAAACAAGCCATCCAAACTGGTCATGTCGCAAATGTGCAATCAGTCTACAATTCACTTGGTGCCACAGATCAGCAACTAGATCGTAAATTGCTACGAAAACTTTTACTCATTGCACGAAAAGGGGAAAATAGTCCAGTATTTGTAAATAGAATCCTGAAAGATATGTCAAAAAAATATGGATTTGCTCCTGAGCATTTCGAATATCATGCTCTCATGTATGCTTACGGCGTGCAAAGGCAACCTCGGTTGGCCTACAATGTTTTAGATACCATGAGAGCCAATAACCTCCAACCCAATTTATTCTCCTATAATACGCTATTAGGTTGTTACAAGCGCAGTCAAGATGTACATGGATGCGAAAGAGTGTTTGAAGAAATGGAAGAAAAAAACATCCAACCAGACACTGCGACCTTTAATACACTGATGGATTTATGGGCAAAAAATAACCAACCGGAAAAAGTATTCGAACTTTACAAGACAAGTATGACAAAAGGTATCGTGCCGGATGTCTATACACTTTCCACGGTCCTTCATTTGGCAATAAAAGAGAACAACTTGGATATTGGAAATGGTATTTATAACCGATTATTAAAGAGTACAAGCCCAAAAGATATCGATTTGACTGTCGTAAATACAATGCTCAACTTTAAAGCAAACGTCAATTTGGAGGAGGTGATTACACTCTATAAGGATATAAAAACGAAATTTCCTCATCTAAAACCAGATAGAATCACGTACAATACCGTCATGGATGCCAGTCTAAAAAACAATAACATTGCCAGAGTATATATGGTATTCAAAGACATGAAGTCTGCACGCATTAAGCCCGATATTGTGACTTTTGGTATTATAATGGATGCGGAATCAAAGTTGGGTAATTTGAGAAATGCTCTAAAGATCTTCCAGGAAGTATGTCAGTCATCATTGGTCGAACCAAACGAGCGTATCCTAACCAGCTTGGTGAACATGGCTGCTTCAAAATCAGCACAGCTTTCTGACATAGACGAACTGGTTCAATTAATAGAGGAATATAGAGACCGATTGAAATTAGATACAAAAGCATACAATGCACTTCTGTATGGATTGGCACGAAACGGATGTTCAAATCAAGTACAATATATTTACGATACTGTCTTTCGTTCAGCAGACGCTCACAAACCCGATATTGCAACATTTACGAGCTTAATTGTAGCTTATATGAATGATGATGCTATAGAAGAAGGAATGAGCATTTATGCTACCTTACGCGAGCATCATAAACGATGTGAAGATAATATTAAAACGGTGAAGATACCCATTAGATTAGATACCACGTTTTATTCAACTCTGATTGGAGCGCTTTCTATTAATGACAACAGTAACTACAAGAGAGATAATAATAGCAGTCCAGTAGGATATAATGACGACGAGTTATCATCACCTCGTCTACTAGCAGCTCTGAATTTATTCAATGATATGCGAGCTTTACGGATTCAGCCTTCTAAACATAACTATACGGCTATGCTACATGCATGTGGGCAATATCGCGATGGATATGTATTGGAACAAATTCATAAACTAATAAAGGTTGACCTTTGCCTTGATCCTGATACAGGCATCTACAATGCCCTGATGGATGCATATAATAGAACCGGAGATGGTGATACAGTAATCGAGATTTGGGAAGCATTGACACTGTCAAATTCATCATTGTCCATTTCCCCAGATCAGACAACTGTTTCCGTATTGTTCGATGGTTGCGGGTATAATAATCTAGGTGATAGAGCCAAGATAATATGGCAATGGCTGAAGCATACAAACTTTGAACTCAGTACAAACAATTATAACTCATATATCGAATGTCTTTGTCGGACAAAAGGTTTAGTGGGTTGGGATGAAGCCTATGCATTAGTCGAAGCAGAAATGTCACTGCCTAAAAAGAAGCAGTACAGAAAACCAACTATAGATTCTAAAACTGTGAACACACTCTTGGGTTTTGCAAGAAAACTAGGTTTTTCTTCAAGTCAAGTAGAGACATTAGAAAAATGGAAAACTGAAATATTGTAAATATTCATAAATAAAAGTACATTCATACACATATATACACATGAACACACATACATGCACACTTTATTTGTTTTTTGATGTTTCCGTCTCTTAAAATATTATACTAATTATTTAATATATTGGCAGCAGCAGCATCCTCATTACCTGTAGGTATATTGATCAATTCATGATCATGTCGACACTCCCATAAACTAAGTTGGTAAAGTGTTGCTACCACAAGTAAATGGAGTAATAATGAGTAAATGATAAAGAAGTAACGTGACCATTTATGCGAGAAGAGAACGCGAGTAAGATTAAGGGTAAGTTTTTCAGCTGGATTCAAAGCATTATAACGACGGTTCTCTTCCTATAAATATATTGCCATTGAAGTGAGTAACGATTTAAAGTTTTTATATTTAAACTATTATTATTATTACTATTACCTTTCTATGGAATTGGGTAAATGGATTCATGCTTTCCTCATATAATCTTCCATATTTATCTGCAGGATCCTCTGCTGGTTTGGGTGATTTCTTATTAAAACTGCGATAAGATGATGAAACAGCAGGCTCTGCGTAATCCATGTTTAGTACAGTAGGACGATTCTAGAAAATTGAATAAGTATATTTACCTTTATTTAATTTTTTTAATATATATATATATATTTACCACTAAACCCTTGTTCTGATCTTCCTTCCAAACATGAACAAACTTAAGTCTTTCATATAATTTAAGATTATCTGTCTTTAAGCTTTGAATTTCTGCTCTTGTTTCCTGAAGAGTAGATTCTAATGTACGTGTACGCTCCTCTAATTCACCATTACGTTGTCTGAATCTATCACGCTGACTCATAACGATAGGCAAGATACTCTTATCATCCTTTGACTTTGTATTAGTGGTATCTGTACTCAAGCGAGGCGTACTACTTCCATCTGGTGTACGAGGTGTGCTTGATCCAGTTCCAAACTTTAGACTGGTTCTTGCTACCAATGCATCTGCAATGTCTTCAGTTGGTTTATGTTCAATACGAAGCAAGTCTTCTTCCAAACGATGAATAAGCTCCAGTTGCTTATTTGTCTTTTCTGTGAATTCATCAATAGTCTTTTGCTTAGTTTCAAATTCAGCTTGCATATCAGCATATTGAACCTTGACTTGTGTAAATTCATTTTCAAGTTTCTTGTTCTTTTCCATTAAACGCACTTCTAAACTATCTTGGATTGATTCGTCCTTTTTCAAAACAGTATTTGCATCAAAGTCTTCATCATCATCTTCTCCGGTAGAAAACTCGACATACTAAAAATCGAAAGCTATGAATAAAGCATCATCATTTCATTTGATTCTTATACAACTTACTTTCATAATTTGTAATTCACGCTTTATTTCATCATAATCATCATAGTTCTTCATTTTCTTTTGTAATTGTTCTTTTTCCTCGACAAGCTTCTTTGTTTCTGCTGTCAAATCCTTCACTTTCTTTGAAAGTCTTGTCTCTGTCTTTTGTAATAAGTCTTTATATGTCTCTACATCTTTCATCAATTTGGCAAGTTCCGCATCTTGTTGTGGTGCTTCTGATGATGATGATTTAACGTTTCTAATGAATCACATATTTTAATTACACAGTCCTATTAATTACAATTTATCAATTACCCTTCTTCTACTGATTCTTTCAGCTGCTTATTTTCTTCTTTCAAATCCTCCTATTATTCAATTGTTGTTACTATTTATAACTCTGATATAAATAAAAGGGATATAAACTTACATTCTTCTTTTCTAATCGGATAATAATACCGTTTGCACGTTCAAGATCCATAGTAACAATATCCAACTCTGCCAATTTACCCACAACCTCATCATCTAATGTATACAATACCCGTTTTTCATCAATAAAACCAGTTTTGTTTTCTTTTTTTTTCTCTCTTTTATATAAAGAGAAGGCATTACCATATTTCTGATTGTGATTAATTAATTCAGCTTGTGTATCATCGTGTGTTTGTCTCAATACTGTCAATTGGTCAAGTGCCTGACTTAATTGTTTTTGTAAATCATGCTCTCTACAAGTAATTGAAATTTATCAACACCAAACAAGCAACAACAGTCATGATTTTTATATCCTCTTTACCTTTCTTTATATTGTCTTATTTTATCATTGTACTGCTCTTTCATCTCATCTCCCTTCTTTTCAGATAACTAAACTATAATCAATAACACGTCTACACACAGTTAAGTTATACTATTTTTTTTTACCGAATTTTCTAAAGTGGCTATTTTCTTTAAAAGTTCCTCATTTGTCTTTCCTAATGCCTCGGCTAGCTGTTTACTCTTCTCCAACTTTTCGTTTACATCTTTATTTTCATTTTCCAAGGCGGTGTTATCTACTAGTTTTGCACTTTGATCCTATTATGATTATAATTACTTCTCTATTCTTTGTTTATGTGTATCATCTAACATCATACAATAGCAGCTTCAAATAAAGGGGCAGGATCAGGCGCATCCGCCAATAGTTTATAAATGGTTAAGAATGAATTCTCTGCATACTTTGTACGTCTTGTAATACTATCAATTTCAGCTTGATAGCCTATTTCGCTCAACGTCAGTTTTATTCTACTCTCATCTGCTTTTTTATAGTCTTACTTTTTAAAAGTGGTTTAAAATGTCCAATCTTTTCTTCATCAGGTTTCTTTTTGAAATCTAATAACCCATCAGTTATTTTTACAGTTTTTCAAGTCAGCTCCTTTTTTTTTTTACCTCTGGTTTGTTCAGCCAGTTTCTTTCGAGAAACAAGTCCATCTTTCTGATGTTCAACAATGGTTAAACCTTGCTGGTCTAGTTCTTTTTGTAACGTGTTTAACTGAACACCTTTCCAAAATTGAATGGCACTCGAAAATTGACTTGACTCTTCACTCATTTTTTTAAATAAAAAAAAAAAAGGAATAAGTTAAAAAAAAAATGCGTGTTGGCAAAAAGGTCTTTTTAAAATAGCCAAGAAGTGTCACGTGTCAAACTTACTTTTGGTCAAAGAGTGTCTTCTCTCATGAACTATTGGATCCAAATGTTTTTCTGTAAGATCACACAAGTTTAAAGTGGATTAAATGACGACCAAATTCATCATTTTGTTATTAAAAGTTGCATGATTAAATATACGAATATGTATGCAGTAGTTGCATTTTATATTTATTAAATAAGAATATATATTTTTTACATATTCTTTAATTTTTCATTTATTTATTTTAGCAAATGGCAAGTATGTGTATATATTATCTTTTTTGAGAATAATAATAAAAAAAAAAAAGGTTTTGAATTTTTTCCATGTATATATATATATTACTTCTTATGTTTGTTGTTGCTACTGGAAGGGCTGAAGCTAGGAGAAGTGGGACTATAACTTGGACTAGTAGGACTGTAGCTAGGAGATGTAGGACTGTAGCTAGGACTAGTTGGGCTGTAGCTTGGAGATGTCGGACTATAGCTGGGGCTAGTAGGACTATAGCTAGGACTGGTGGGGCTATAGCTTGGACTGGTGGGGCTATAACTTGGACTGGTAGGACTATAGCTTGGACTAGTGGGGCTGTAGCTTGGGCTAGTAGGACTATAAGAAGGACTAGTAGGACTATAGCTAGGAGAAGTGGGGCTATAACTAGGACTAGTGGGGCTATAGCTTGGACTAGTAGGACTATAAGAAGGACTAGTAGGACTGTAGCTAGGGCTGGTTGGACTATAGCTTGGAGATGTAGGGCTATAGCTAGGACTAGTGGGACTGTAAGAAGGACTAGTGGGACTGTAGCTAGGACTAGTTGGACTATAGCTTGGAGATGTAGGGCTGTAGCTAGGACTAGTGGGACTGTAGCTTGGCGAAGTAGGGCTGTAAGAAGGACTAGTAGGGGAGTAGTTGGGTGATGCAGGTGAGTATCCTGGAGAAGCAGCATACGAAGGACTGGATGGAGAATAACCAGGCGACGTAGGCGAGTAACCAGGACTCTGTGCATATGGACTAAGATCTCCACGCCAGGGACTAGTAGCAGATCCACCTGCACCAGTGTTACCCATGGGAGAGAACATAGGTTCTGAAGGCGAAGAAGGCTGTGAGAAATCAACCCAGTCTGGCGAACGTGTATCATAAGGCGTTGCCATATTGGGTGTCATGTAACCAGGACCAGGTGTGGCAAATCCACTGACATCACCCATCAAGCCGTGCTGCATGTTTTGTCTATTATCTTGAGTGACATTCTGCAACATTTCTTCGTCCAACATAACATCAAATTCACCAGTACCCAAAGGTGCCATTTGACCAAGCATGATATTTTCAGCAACACCTCTACAGTCATCCAATTCACCGACAGCGGCAGCCTCCATAAGAATTTCTACAGTTTCTTCAAAAGAACATCTCATCAAAGCACCAGTTTCAGCTCTATTAATACCATGACGTGTAATAGCCATAAGATGACCACGGTTTGTCATTACATCACAAAGTAAAGCCAAGTGGCGATAATTGACATAGGAACCATCGAATTCAATAACGTTACGCAATTCCTTGAGCAAAGCCTTTCTTGTTGCTTCAATACCAAGTACTTCCATAATTTCAACAGTGTTATTAGAGTAAGTACGAGTTTCGTCAACACCATACTGAGACATAACCTCTTGCAAGTTGATACCATCAGTATCCAAACCCCACTCGGTGGTAGCTTCAAAGTTACCCTTTTCATTCAAGACTGTGCTCTTACGCTCCACAATGTAAACCTTTCTAATACCAGGAATACCACGAAGGTTGATAGAACCCAACATACTAGCTTCGAGTTTACGAAGGAAGGTATCTTCTTCGGAACGACCCTCATCCTCATCCATGTCCTTATCTTCATTTTCGTCCATCATAACTCTACAGCGAATAATCAACTTCTCGGAGTTTTCATCACTACCAATAACATGAAGATCATTACGGAACTCATTTGTGATGTCCTGGACAACCTTTGTGATATTCAAACGTTTATCGATCATCATACCACGATTCAATTCGATACGGAGCAACCAAGGTGAGACGCGTGTAACAAATGGAGAGTTATCATCTTCCAATTGGTAATAGGTATCTACAAAATCGGCATCTTCTTCAATTACGGTTTGACGAGGATCGGGATCATAATAAATTTCAGTTGCTGATGTAACCTTTTGAAGTGTGGTGTGCTCAAGATTAACCTGTACTTCCTTTGCCAATTCAATGTTACGAGAACGTTCAGAATCGAGCCAAACTTCAAGACGAGGTGTTTTGATATTCTTGGCAACGTTAATAATTTCCTTCAAACGAGGTACACCCAATGTGACATTCTTACTGGACACACCAGCATAATGGAAAGTATTAAGGGTCATCTGTGTGGCAGGTTCACCAATAGATTGAGCAGCAATAGTACCGACCATTTCACCAGGTGCAACAATAGCGGTCAAGAAACGGGATTCAACTTCTCCGAGGATCCATTCGAATGCTTGAGACGTTAAGTGGTATTCTTCAACAACACGCTTTACAGAAAAGGTAGATCTGAGTAAAACATGGAATAGTAAAGTAGCATTCTTTTGTGTTTCGGCAGAGATTTTATCAGAACCACGTACAACCAAAAGACGCTGTGCTAATGCACTAATACCATCAATGACCTGCAGAGGATGGATATCAGAAGGTTTGCGAGGATCCAAGTGGAAGATTTGCTGAGCATTTGTGATCAAACGTTGCAAATTAACAGGTAAAGGCCATTTGTCTTCACCGTTCTTGAAGATTTCAGTACGTAATCTTTGACGATCATCGGATAACTGACCATATTCATGATCAAGGTAACTTTGTGCTGTTTCACTTCCTTCAATACTCTTGAGTACATTGTAACTGAGAACACCTTTCTTGAAACCTTGGTTCATAACATCAATTCTATAACGCTTTTCAAAATCCTTCTCGTTGCATTTAAGAGAGTAGAACTTTTGCTTCTCAACATGAATACCATCCATACCGTCTTCACCATAACAGAATTCGATAATATCACCGAGCGAGTTACGTACAGTACCATCGTATTTTACCATAACATCTTCCAAAGCTTTTACCAGACGACGCTGAATATAACCTGTTTCAGCTGTCTTGACAGCAGTATCAATCAAACCTTCACGACCACCCATAGCGTGGAAGAAAAACTCAGTTGGAGTCAAACCACGTAAATATGAATTTTCGACGAAACCACGACTTTCAGGACTGTGATCATCCTTTGAGAAGTGAGGCAAAGTACGGAACTTGAAACCATAAGGAATACGTTTACCTTCCACGTTTTGTTGACCGACACAAGCAGACATTTGAGAAATATTAATAAAAGAACCCTTGGAACCAGCTGTTACCATCTGCTTGACGTTGTTATCATCTTTCAAACTGTTCTGAGCCATTTTACCAGCATCATCACGAGCCTTATTCAATGTTTGATTGACTTTTGCCTCAAACGATTCACGTAATGTCATACCAGGCTGTACTTCGAGTTTATCCTGCTGTGCAGTAATGATAACTTCTTGCACACGCTGTTTAGCTTGTGAAATAATATTGGTAATAGCAGCCATGGAAGTTTTATCGGCAATAGTATCACCAATACCAATACTAAAACCATTTTGAAGCAACCAATAATTGACAACTTGTTGCGTACCACTCAAGAAGAGTTTTGCAGCCTCTGAGCCCAATTCATTAACAATGGTGTGAATCAAGCCGCCACCAGAGGTACCGACAGTCTTCTTACAGACAATACCACATACCAATTCACCGTTTTCAATAATGACACGGGTATCACCAGGGGAAATCAAGGTGGTTTCACCATCTGGGTGTGTAGAGTGTGTAGTTTCACAATTGATACCATTAGGAATGACCATGGAAACAATCTGTTTACCTGTCCACATAGGTTTGGGTTTGAGAATAGCAGGTGGGGGAATATAGCCATCCCAAGAGGGCACCCACATCACAATATTCATAACAAGATCCTTGGTCAAGAAACAATCTCTCAAGGTAAACTTACGAATACCACAAAGTGTATCCTGCACAATACCCATGACAGGTTTATTTGACTGAGGAGATACAATTTGTTTAGGCACCATACAGATTTCAGTAACTTCAGCACGCGTTTCAAGTGATTGAGGAACATGAAGATTCATTTCGTCACCATCGAAATCGGCATTGTAAGGCGAGGTAACTGAAAGATTCAAGCGGAAAGTAGAGTAAGGCATAACCTTGACACGATGACCCATCATAGACATTTTGTGAAGCGAAGGTTGACGATTGAAAATAACCACATCATCATCATTGATATGGCGTTCGACACGATAACCATACTGGAGAGGTATTTCACCAGCGCGTTTACGATAACGTAAATCAATACGCTCACCATTATCACGAATCACATATTTAGCACCAGGATGCTCCAAAGGACCATTACGTACAAGTGCTTGTAATTTGTCAATGTTATAAGGTGTAACAATTT
Source organism: Backusella parvicylindrica (assembly GCA_024140155.1). Classification (NCBI taxonomy): domain Eukaryota; kingdom Fungi; phylum Mucoromycota; class Mucoromycetes; order Mucorales; family Backusellaceae; genus Backusella; species Backusella parvicylindrica. The sequence goes on along the minus strand of VCJB01002340.1, from coordinate 29,246 downwards.
CAGGGTATGTCAAGTTACGAGCAATACTACGAGGAACACCAACTTGATCCAACATTAAATTGGGGTCACCAGTAATAACAGTACGGGCGGAGAAATCCACACGTTTACCCATAAGATTACCACGAAGACGACCTTCCTTGCCCTTAAGACGAGCACGGATGGATTTAAGCTAATACAAAGTAGAGTTATTCATATTTCCTTTGTTTTTAAAAAAAAAATATGTATGTGTGTATTTAACTTACAGGTCTTCCTGACTTTTGTAAAGCTTGAGGTTGTCCAGCAATATCGTTATCCATATAAGTAGCAATATGGAACTAGTACAATGATTAATCAATTAACTACTATTACTATTATGATGATGATGATGATTTAGAAACATACTTGCAACAATTGCTCAAATTCCTGAACAACGTGAACAGGCGCACCTTCTGATTCACAACGTTTGACGTTTGCGTTTGCTTTAAGAACATCAGATAGTTTGTGTGTTAAATCGTCTTCACCACGACTGGTACCGTCCATTTGAATAGAAGGACGGACCTGTGGGGGTGGAACAGGCAATACAGTAATGATCATCCATTCTGGTCTTGCAAATTCCTCGGAAAGACCCATATCACGAATATCTTGGTCCGAGATATTTTTGAGAATCTGCAAAACTCTAGCTGCTGTCAGTTGCTGTCTACCTTCTCCACCAGATTCCTATAATATATCATGTGTTAAGAAAGATTAAGATATAAAGGTCTCCATGATGAAATACTTACATCACCAGCATTAGCACGGAACTGGGCATAAAGTTTAAGACCGTCTTTACGAATTAAAGGTTGTTTGTAACCACAGCCACCGTGAGTACTCTTACGCTTTCCATCAAAGGTTTCTTTCTCTTCCAAGCCATCTTCTACATCGTCACCACCATCGCAAGTCATTTTTGCCTTTGCAAGATCCCATACAGCGCGAAGCTTAGTTTTAGAATCCTTAATTTTTACTGCTCTTTGGAATCGAATGTTAGACTAGATAAATATAAAAAATTTTAGAACAATGAAGGCGCAGTAAAGGTGGGAATATGATAAACAATAATAAAACAAAAAAAGAAATATTTACATCATCAACTTTAAGCTTAGAACAATGAAAGCAAACACATTCAAGAATCTTCTTTACTTTGGTAAGAAAACCTATTGA
>VCJB01002340.1:14217-27575 GCA_024140155.1 Backusella parvicylindrica | reverse complement strand
TTTTATCGACTCTTTTTTTTTTGTTTTTCTTTTTGAGTTTTTGCTATTTTTTGTTTTGTTTTCAGTACTTTTCAAACGATCAAGAAAACTGCTAAAAAAAATATTATAAACAGTAGTTCACTTCTGTTTAATTAGATAAATGAAAAGAAAGAGGAAGGAAATATTGGAGATTCTTTACTGATCGAAACACACAATATAAAAGATTGAGGTTCGAACAAAAAGCCTAGTTTTACAGCAACTCAAAAAAAAGAAAGAATTTATAGAGAAGAGAAAAGAAAAAAATATTAGAAAGTGCATACGTCACCTCAATATTCAACTCCGTATACTTTTGATTCGGTGTACAGTACTTTCCGCTTCCGTTGAACCTTTGCTATTGATAAGTTTTAACATTTCTCTACAGACACTATCTTTTTCAAGAAAATGAGGGAGGTTTTTCAAATTGTTTAGAACCATTTTAGAATAAATGTGAAAACGATCAAGCAGCTATTTTTTTTAAAAATAAAAAAGAACGAGCATTGTGTTTAGCTGCAGTAGTTTGTTATTGATTTGTTATGAAAGATATATATTTAAATCCTTGCTCGATTTCTTCTTGAGTGGTCTAGCAAATGACTTGTTGTTAATGCTGGCTATATGTAGTAGAACGCATATTCTAAGATACCATATGGTGTCTATGCCAAATAGTGTTACAAGTATGACAAACCAGAACAAGAAAAACATCATCTTTGAGAGAAAATAAAGTATTGTATGAAATAAACAGAAGCTAGTTTTAGTCTTTTATATTTTATATCAATGTTATTTAACGGACTATATACTCATTTTATTTAATTATTTATATATCTTCATTCTTCTGGTATACAGTTCTCTGCTTTGGTCTTTACGCTAAATTCTTGTCTGGTGCTTCAGTTTAATGGATGCCCCTTACTGATTTGTAAGTCCACTTAACTCTACCGTATCAATTGGATTGTCTCTATGTATTTATTATTTAATTTGTAATGCTTTCTCAATTTTTTAAAATAAACTACTATAGTAAAACAAGCAGCAACTTACTCATTTATAAAAAATCATGGAATAAAGCGAAATAATACTTCTTTTAATATATTTCCTTTTCTTTTTTGTATTGTTACTTTGACTATAGATGGTGTACTTACTTAATGAACAAAAAAAAAAACCGAATGACAAGTGCAAAGCCATTCCATGTGTACTTATTTGTATTTTTTGATTTGATCTATAAATAAATAAAACGCTTTTATGTATTGTCCATTTCAAAATTTGTTTGGTCTATTAATACAAATTTTATTTTATCATCTCTGAGTATTAAGAGTTCTAAAATGTGAGCTATACGTGTATTTTAAACTTTGAAGTTGTCTAAAAGTTTCTTTGTAATTTTGTAACAACAATGATGCCTCAAAATGGCTCATATATTTAAAGGCGTTATTAAAAATGAAGTTAAAAAAAAAATCAGTTCGCTGAGCTTGAAAAATATTACTCCAGTAGGCCAAACTTTTGAAATGGACAATAAAAAAAATAATTCAAAAATATTTTTTCTCTGCCAAAATTATCTCAAAAAAGTAGAAAAATGCAAATAAAATTTGAATCAAGCATTAGAAAAATATAAAAAAAATATTTTTAAAATTACTGTCACAGTAGCTATAGAATGATATAAAAAAATGCATATATTAATAAGAAGAATAAAAAAGTAAGAAATGCTGACCCACAACTTCTCAATAAGGAGCAGGTGTACCCTTTATAAACGATAGAATCGGAGTAAGTTTATTGCCATGTCTTAGACCTCTGGCACTTATTAAAATTGGAACGATACAGAGAAGATTAGCATGGCCCCTGCACAAGGATGACACTAAACTTCTGAGATGGAAGCTCTACGGAGCAAACTTTTTTTTTACAATTCCTCTGACTATAACCATATAAAATATCTTTAAAATACCCTTTTTTTTGTGTTCTTTGTTCTTAAAAACAATCATTTTAATTTCAGAAATATATTTTTGTTGTCAAGCCGAACTCTTACCAAATATAATACCTTTATGTAAACTTGCTTGCACTCCATGAAATCTGGTCCGTTTTTTTTATTTATTTATTAACAAATAAAGATTACCTCAGCCCATTTGGGCCGAAATGTAGCGCATATTTTTTATACAATAGAACCATTTATCTCAGAGGCACTTAATATAAGATGATATGTTGATACCTGTATTTTTATTCCATTATATTTTTAAAATTATTTTTATAGGGTCAACGCCTACAAAACCTAAAATTCTCAATTTTCGTGTTTCAAAGATCACCAAAATTACCATGTTACGTCTAAATTGCTTGAAAGAAGTATGTAATATCCAAATATACTTGAATAATTCTTTATAAGCATGGCAATAAAAACTTTGCTTTTTTTTTCTCTTTTATATAAAATACTGATAACTACTTGGCTATTACTAATCGGCCCATCTGGGCTGATTGATTTTTTTCTAGTCAAACTAGAAAGCAGTGGATTATTTTATTTATTGCCCATTTCTAAAGTTCGGCCTACTGGACTAATATTTTTCATGTGAAACAATGGCGGGAGTTGTTTATAACACATATCATTGCATTTGACATGTTTATATCATTATCAATCCAAATAATAATTATCAAATTAGATTATTTTAATCTCAATAATACACCCTAGATAACCTGTTGTGCATCGGGTCGTTTGTTTCTAGTAAAAGGGTTATATCGAGCCTACTAATGTGTCAGTATATTAAATAAAATAAATCAAGTAAAAACAAATAAAAACACTAACGACAACTTCATCCGCTTCGATTTCCTAAATCAAGATTTTAATAGCGTTTTAGTAAAACTTCACTAAGAGTAACTTACCTCGCCAGTAGACAGAGTAGCTTCAGCAGGCCTGATGTTTTTCTATATCAGTGTTATTCTTACTATTATCAACGCCTATTCATTATGGATTAACTCAACCTTTTCTTGCTAGTTCTCTCTGAGATATTCACTATATTTGGTAGGATCTCTACAAAAAGAGTTAAAATAATGTTTTGCGGGCTTCTGGAAACATTGCATTTTAATTGACCATATTTCATTTAAAAGGAGTGCTATGTGTGCCTTTGTTACATATTTAGATATCCCTTTTTGTTCACATTCTGTGATATTGCCAGCAAAGTGTGGTTTGAATTCATCAAGAAATACAAAAACATCCAAATCGTCCTGGACATAGGTGGCACCTTATGAACTATTAGTAAAACCCCTCCTTATTTAAATGTAATACATATAATCTTTAAATCGAAGGCATGATTCTAAATTTTCAACGATTTCAGTAGTATTTATCTTAAAAATATTGTTTAAAAGAAACATATACAAGATTCAAAACTTTTTATTGAGGATATTAAAATGGTGACGTGATACTGTATGTAGTGAAGGAAGCATATTAAAATTTTCAGGAAGGTCACAGCGTGATCATCCGCTGAACGGCGACTCATGTTAGCTACAGTTCTTACATGAATTTTAATGTAACTCTAATTCTTAGACCCAAATACTGTAGTGATTGTTAAAATATTCGCAATGTGACCCAGGTTCAGTAGCTATACCACAAAAGCTTTTTCCATCTTGCTAGCAAATGTGTATCCATATTCTGCATGTACAGTTATTAAAAGGAACTAAGAGAAGAATGCTCAATAGAAACTTACCTCATTTTCTTATCACAATAAACTCTAAACAAGAATAACATCTGGTGAAAGAAATTAAATAAATAATAATGGAGATTTTTTATTATTAATTTGGAAACAGACAATCTACCAATAAAATAAGAATATATATAACAGTTATTGTAAAAGACGCCAGCGCCAAGAACGGAGGATATGAATCACATGAAAAGAAAAGTAATCAGATAACATGGATCAATATGCGTGCAATCGTCTTTGAATATTGATGGCCACCGTTTCATTTGCCTTGGAGATATCCGATGACATTATCGTAGTCATGTTCTTCAGGATACGGTTGTTCAATTCCAGGTTTCCAATGATGGGTATTTCAGTACGGTCGCCAAACAGGTTGATCAGATCAGCAAAAAGTTTCTTAATTTTGCTATCATTATTGCATTGGCCATGCAAGGAAACAGCAAAATCCTTTTTGATACGTGCTTCGGAAGGCGACTTGATTACGGTGTATGCAATTTGCTGGAATAGCCTAGAAGCAATCACTGACGAGTTCTCGTTGTCCATTGATTTTTTCACACCTTCATGATCACAGTAGGTAAACACTGTAAATGGTTGACAGTAATGTGGCAGAGCGAGATGACTTGAAGCACGACAAAGGAAGTAAGTGCTTGGATGGTGAAAATGCGATCGAAGCTGTCTTGCTTGGCCAACCAAATTAAAGGGTTCGACTGACCGTGTTGATGCATTTGACTCAATATCCTTGGCTTTTGTCCAACTATCTTGGTCGATAAAAATCTTGGTATGTTGTGGTAATGCAGCAAAGTGAAAAGACAAAGGCCCCACTTTGGGCATTTCGTTTTGATCGAGGCGAATGATTGATGTAATGAGGCAATCGCATGATTGGGTACCAATTACTAGCTTGGAGCCATCTCTCGTGCTTTGGATGCATGGCCAGAGGTTCAGATACGTTAGAGCAGTTGTGAGGATTGAGGAGGTAGCCGAAGTAGACAGTTCTCGGTGGATGTCAACTGATTTGGTCCGGCCATAAACCTCTACCGTATTCACAAGAACGGCTTCACCACTATTGATATTCATCAGGATTGAACCTGCCAAGACTTGGGCACATCCAAACTTGACATGTGGTTCATGCGTCCAATCTTTGTTGAGCAAGAGTGTTGTCGTTGTGATATTAACGATAGATAATAGAACAATAAATGGGAAAAGACTAGAAGTGAGTCTCTGGTTCTCGGTTCATTGTATAAGAGTGAGAGAGAGTCATAATAAATACTGGGGTATAATATAAATATTATATGATAGTAATGTAGTACAAGAACTCTATAGATCGGGTCGGTGTGTTAATAGTATTAGATATAGGTATACATAGTATAACTATATAATATCGTCAAATACCACATTCGTTTCGTCCAATTCAAAATATTGGCGGCCAGAAAGCATTACTCGGTGAGGTGACCGGTGGACTAGCGATGCTAAATTGACACAGTAACTTGGTTCAACAATATTACCATCGAATAATCGTTTTGACGGAATGACTGGTTTGCATTCAAGCGTGTGGTCGCTCATATTGCTGATGTTGTCGTAGTGACTGAGTGCATTGTATTCTATTATGTTGTTGTTGTGATTGTGGTGAAGGAGAGAAAACGGTTTCAGCTTCAACTGTCCAATGTTCCATTGGTTTTTACTTTTTTCTTCCACAGCTGCGTCCATTGATTGACATGCGTGCCCAATTGCTTGATCAAAATCGTGTAGTTTGTCGTATTTGGTCATCAAGGTTGGTGTTACAGTCGTTGTGGTCTTTGCGGGTACTGTGGCAAGAGCCAGTAAAGGCACATCCTCAGTATCGCTGTCCAAACTAGCATCTATGACAAACACAATCAGTATTCACTGACTGTTTTTTGGACGTGTTCACACCTTACCATCAATACCCCAGTTTGCCTTACTGCTAATAATGTGCTTTCTTAAGGTATCGGCCGACTTGTATTCTTTGGAGCAAAACTTGCAGGTCGAGAGATCGTTCACTCGATTAATTTCCACATGTTGCTCGTTTCCTATTAACAAAATAAGTATGATGATGTAAGGATTAGTTCGTTTTCAACCTGTTGCCTTTTTTTTTTTTTTACCTTGTTGATCGATGTAATTAAACTTATACGATTCGTTGTGGTGTTGATATTTATGATTTTTCAAGGCTTTGTCACTGAACCACTTTCCAAAGTCTTTGCAAGATTCAAAAGTACACTGCTGTTCCATGGCTCCGACTTTAGTTTCTGACGAAAACGAAATTCAATTAATCAAGGAGAAACAGTTTAAAACTAGAAAAAAAACACTGCTTTCTAGCCCGACTAGAAAAAATAAACAAACAGACCAAAACGGACCAGTGTTTTGTTTGTACTGACAAATAATAAACCATGTTGTTTATTTTTAAATTCAAATAAAAAATGAAACAAAAAGAGTACAAAGAGGTACCATTTAATGAGCTTTAGTCACTAAATCCAATACAATATTAAACAATGAAGCCTTTCTTTTACATATAAATGTAATATTACTTTTAGAAAGATTTTTTTTTTTGAAAAAATAATAATAATAATAATAATAATACCGTACTCATATAGCAAAGTGTCTCCTTTTTCTGAATCTAGACTTTATTATGCCATATAAAAATTGGGAAGACACTCAAGATATCGTTGAAAGGCTAAGAATTTGCAGAGTGAAAGAGATTATTGATAATCTACAGGATTTGCGTGCTCTTATTATCACGCGCCGTATTGTTAAAAGTTCAATCAACCTTGCTCAAGCAAACATGTATGCATTTGAAAAAAACAAAAGAATTTTCCCTAACGAACAATTTGTCTTGGATGGAACCGGCGACTGGAGCTTTTATTTGGATAAGCTACTAATCTCTGTGCGCACAATACATTTCACTGCTGCTAATTCGGGTAATCCAGAATATATAAAAGAGTTAGAAGATCAATCTCTTGAATATATTAACAAAATCCTAACTCTCCTACATAATCTTGAGAGTGTTTTTACTCAATCTACACTTGAAAAGAAGTATTCTCTTACATGGGTTGATTCCAATGACGAAGAAAACACAGCCCTACCTAAAGAAACTCAAAAGAGTTCTACCAGATTCCGAAAATGCGTCAAATCGTTTAGTACTAAGGAAGATATGCGAAAATTAATACAACAGGAGATTGATGAATGCATTCATAAAGAAGAATGAAACAGTTTACTACAATAATTATAAAAGAAGGAAACATATTTAGGACATTTTATCATGTTCTTTTCCTTTTCTATATGCTAACTATATTTGATACAATTATGCCGACATTAATTATATAAGACTAGATAAAATGATTTTTTATTCTTTTTTCTCTTTCAAAAAAGTCGTTTTGTTCTTTTCTACTATCTCTTTCTTTTTTGAATCACCCTTTCGCTTTTTTTAAACTGTAGATACGCATAATGAACTAAGTTGGAATTATTTTACTATACAATGACTTTGTTCTTTGTTATAATATGATTAAAAAAAATATTAAAAAAAAAAGCAAACATTGTTATTTAGCGGCACCTGGACTTTAAGAATTATTGCAAATCAATTTCTTTGATGGAGGTGAAAATAGCCTTCAAGAGGTGTAAGGAGTTTCCAAGATCCGTAAACAGAACTTTGATTGTTTATCAACCCATCTTTGGAAAAATTACTAGTGATCCTTTTTGTTGAAATTTGATTTGAGCGAGTATTTATATATATATATATATATATATAATACACAAAATTTAAAGCAATAAATAGATGCAAGAATTTGGCTTTGGAATCAACAAGTTTATACATTAATGTTCACTATCATTCATTTACCTAAAATCCATTCCACTGGATCCCTTCGCCCAAGCAAGTCTTTTCTCTACGCGACGAGCCACTAAAGTTGGATGAATCACTGGTATGCGCAAACCCCCCTCCTCACGCCTTGTTGATGTATTTCTGGAGCCTAAAGAGTTAAAGTTAACTATTGAAAATAATAACACAAGTAAGTTATATTGTTTATCATCAAAGAGGAACAACATCAATGACTAAAGATAATTTGAGATAATTGGTGTCATTCTGATGTGTAATGAAAAGCTATATTTATTGTTTTTGTTCATATGTGGAAGTGAGAAAAAATCATTTTCACCACTTTGTTTGTTTTCAAAGCAATCAAAAGTGAAACAATATAATCATGTAATAGATCAATAGCACGTCACCCTTATTGGAGACATTGTTTACATTCAGAACACTGTGCTACAAATAAGCAAACAATAAAAGTATTCTTGAAGTCAACGTTAAAACTAGGTAACAACTATGCCAATGAAATAAACAGGAAGTATGCTAGGGATGCAATCTCGTGCTTTAAAAAAACTCTGGATTGATAATTATATCTTTTTATTTTTTAATTTGGTATAGAATACGATTAGGATCACCATAATCATGATCCAATTACTTGAAGCCGTAAACTTCACCACGGATAAATTTAAAAGCGAATATAATATTAGTAAAATGATGCTTCCAATAATAGCTGGTTGCGCGAGTATATGTGTGTATGAACTTTAAAAATTAAATAAGTTAATGATAGAAAAAAATATTTGGTTTTGGGAATTTCGTAAATTAGCATTAGAGTCATATTTGCCATTATTTGAAAGTTTACTCTGGAGATCTTCGGCTGAAGGACATTAAAAGAACCCGAAGAATATCTGCCACTAAAAAAAAAAATAGGAACCAATTAAGAACCAGCATTATTGTCACTTTGGTCATATTGGATAATTGCATGTGGGCGGATGACTATGAATTAGCGCCATCTACCAGGTAAGTCATCAGACGCTCAAAAGGCTTGTGAAAGTAAAAGGAACTCCATTGTGTACTAAGATAGCAAGCTCATTATTTTTTCAGGAGAACAAATATTGTTTTCCATTGTCCTACACTTTCTCATTATGTTTAAAGTTGGTCATACGCTTTAACGTATGTATTCTTCTCTTTCTCTGTGGGTTAGTGCGTGTGACTTTGGAAATTCATGAAAAAGGTTTCTTTTTCTTTTTTTCCTTTCCTTTCCTTTCACAAACTTTTTAATATCAAGAAAAGGTTGTTGAATGTCTGAATGTTTTTTATCGGCAGTGCCTGGACAACATTATTTTTGTTTTTATTAGTATTCAGAGTCTCTGCCCAAGCTTCGACAAAGAATCCTCTCATTTGGTAACATTTGGTTGAATGTCACTTTTTTTTTTGTAAATGGAAATGAGGGGAAAATGACATTGGAATACTTATTTTTTGCTTCTATTTAATTAGGGAGATATTAGTTCAATATGATTTAAATCGCTCGAACAAATCACAAACATACTTACCCGATACATCATCTAAAGTATACAGCCAGGATTTCCAAACAGTTTATTCGTTCAGAGACTTATATGGTCATAATGAGGTACAACTCAAACAAAAACGTATTTTACCAGTCACATGATTCATGTTTTGTTTTACTCTGATATTAGCGTCTTGTAGTCGATATGGGCGATGGCTGTAGTCAAACAACCATCGAAGATGTCGAAAAATTAAACGGAGGAACAACGACGAGTCCATCAATGATGTCACAGCCATCGTTTGGGCTGGTGCAACGAGGAGGCAGATGCAAACTTTGGTCAGAAAAGATCTCAACCATTCAAAGTCTATCGGATTCTTATAATTTAGATATTACAGGAGTACTCATTTATGACAATATTCTGTACAATGACACCCATTATATTAAAGAAAACACATCAGATGCATCATATCCAACCTGGCCCTCTGCCTCATTGCCTGATGAAAGAAATATTTCGTTAATGACCGATGAAAACCAAATCAATTTACAGACTACCTTTGTAGCAATCTATTTTATACCTCGTTCCTATGCTAACTACTTGAATGAAACATTTTTACGTCAAACATTACAGACAAATATAACTAAACAGACATATTTACAATTGACTTTTTCACTACAAGAAACGTCTTTTATGACATATTCTAATCCTGGATCAACAGGCAATACTTCATCAGATGATAACTCCAGGGATGATATTTGGGGGAATGATAATAAAAAGAACTATATTATTTATACAATAACTGCAGTTGTAGTGGTGCTATTAGGTAATACTAACTATAAAGAAAAACATATAATGGCAATGAACGCTGTATTTATTTAATGATGATAATGGCCCATAGCCATTATATTATATCGTTGGTGTAGAGCAATTAGACAAACAAGACCAAATCAGCATGACTTAGAGCATCGTCGTAGTGTGATTTTACTGGGCGGATTGAATTATCCCCTCAACGGATCTCCTCATGTCATTCCATTTGTTGAATTAGATAAAGTGTGTAGCGTTACGACTTTTGGTGAAGCAACAATGACAAATAACGTATGTGCTATTTGTTTAGAGGATTTTAAAAGTGATAGTTTTGTCCGTGTGCTACCATGCCAGCATGGATATTGTACTGCTTGCATAGGTAATCAAAAAAAAAAAAATCTTAATTGATGAAACTGAAACTTTATTTATGTTAATAATAGACGTTTGGCTTACAAAAAAGTCAAGCCAATGTCCAATCTGTAAATACAACTGTCACGAGTCAAATGAACGCGAGACAAAACCAGAAAGTAATGAGAATACAGTAGTTTCGGTTGATAGATTAATATCTAATAACCTTATCGAACAATCCCAGGCCGAGAATCGACAAAGATAATGTCTATTTAAATATAATTTGAAATCTGTTTTATACCCATTTTGTCTCGGAACCTTTTGATTGTATTTTTTTTCTTGAAAAAAATCTACGCGTACATTATATTAGTTGTCTTATTCACTTTTATCAAACACTTTATGTTTATATTTGTTAAGTATTTTGTTTTTATTACATTATAATTATCATTAAATTATTCCAATTGATTTTTATTTATTATTTTTACTTATTTGTTTGCTTGTTTGTTTGTTTGTTTGTCGATCTGTATTTGTTTATTTAATAAGATATGCCACGCATTACTCCTGTAGCAACGTATGCACTAGCCATTATATTAGTGCTTTGGGTTTTATTAGGTGCCATTACTTTACCAAATGCAGGTCGATGGTTTAAAGGATCTGGCTACAAAATAGAAAACAGTAAATACGCATCATTTTGTTGAATTAAATGTATTTGCTTATTAATAAAATCCTGCTAGATGTGATCCGGTTGTCGCTTATTAATAAACCATCAATCAACCATAGTCAAAATTTAATCTACGAAAATGCTGTTTATGATAAAAGTGTATTTCCAATTGATAATACACCAGAAGTATCAAAAGATGGATTAAAAGTATGTATTATAATATCCTCTCTCTCTCTCTCTCTCTCTCTCTCTCTCTCTCACACACACACACACACACACACACTAGTTCTTGTATAACTTGAATATTGACACATGAGTTTAGGGAATACTTTATGATTCTGGAGATTCATGCAATCATAAAATGAAACGAATACCTCTTCCTAGTATCATTAAAAAGTACAACATAACAAAGATTGCGCTTATAAAACAGACAGGAAACTGCTTTTTGGCACAAAAAATACTAAACGCACAGATAGAGGGCGCAAGTGGAGCAATTATATATCATAATGCAACTTCTATAGGTGAAAATACACCAATAAGATTATACGATATGGTAATCATATTATTATTTTTGCTAAAATATATTCATATATATTCACTTCATTTATACTAATAGTCGACCTCACCTAAAGCCATTTTAATTCCAACTTACGTAGTTGATTTATTTACTGGCATGGAGCTTCTTGGACAATTGAGAAATTTTTCGCATCAACCAAATACGACACAGCATGGCTACACCCAACTATTTTCTCATATAACTCTATATCCGACTCAAAGACCAGTATTAGATCATTGGCAATTTGCCTTGGTTATTATTGGGATAATGTTAATCACTAGTGTATTAGTCATTTGTATGGGTCTTTACTTCTATTTTTTTTCTTGAAAAAAAATAACTAACAGAACTTATTTATATAAAAAATAGCTGCTATACAATATCACTCATGGCAAAAAAGACGATCCGATAGCTTTTCTAACAACGAAACTTTAAGTCTAAGCGAACATCAGCAAATAACGATGGATGAACAATTTTGGAGGACAATAATGGGACAGCGTTCAAGTGTATATAATTCAAATGGAAGACGACGTCGAAGAAAGTTGGATCAAAACACTGTAGATCTACTACCCACACGTATTTATGAAGATACACATAGTAGAAATACTAGTGAAACAAACGAAAAAAAAACACCAGAAGATGCAGAAAATGGATCTATTAAACCAAGTGGTTTAACGTCGTGTGTAATTTGTTTAGACGCATTTGAACCTGGTAATATACTTCGCATACTCCCATGTAATCATGAATATCATAAAAATTGTATAGGTAAAATTGTTTTTGAAAGTACTCATTTACATATACTAAAGAATACATTACAATTATTAAGATACATGGCTGACTGGAAAGAATGCTACGTGTCCATTATGTCTCCAATGTGTCGAAGTACCAAGTATCCCTAATAAAGCATATACTAGTAGTAATATTCGTTCCAAGATGGCTCAAGCTCGTACTTGTGAAAGCATGCCAGACCTTGCAGAGACATGGCCAAGTGTAAATCAAAACCAGCAAATAATAATTCGTCAGAATGCATCTTTAACTTCTATTGGCAACCAACCAATCAATTCTAGTTTGCATGATGAGGGAATTAGGAGATACGAAGAGCTACCTGAAAATACTTTAGCAAGTGTTATAATGAACGAGGATGAGGTTTTTTATCATCCAGCGGCATATGTTGTACCGGATCAATGAACTAGTTACAATGCTATGACTTTATTTATTTATATTCGTTTTTTTCTTTTTATGTTTATAAAATGAGTTTTGTTTCATATATTACCAACAATGTAATTATCTTTATATTTATAAATAAATGGTAATGCATTTAGATTAAAAAAAAAAACATCATGTGAGACGTACATTTTTTATTCATAGACACAAAGAATATAATTTTACTGTATGATATTCTCGAATAGGTTTATTTTTTGTATCTAGAAGTGTATTTTATAGGAGTGTTAAAATGGTCCTTGCATGCATGCATGTGTTTTTTATTTTTTTATTTGAACAAAACAATATAATTTTATAATTCATACAGAAATTTTAGTTGCCAACACACAGAGTCAGTAGTATATATGATCGAGTAGTTAAATACCAAAGAAAACTATATGATTGTTTATTAATGTATTATACTAAATAGTTTAACCACTCATCAATTTATTTAATTTGTCTTTTATAAATGAATTTTCTGTTAATCAGCTTCACCCAGAGATGGAAGTTTTAACATTGATAAGTCAGGAAGCCCGGGCAGCTCTTCTGGGATGGTAACAGGTAAATTTGCTGGCAATTTTGGCATTGTAGGTACCTGAGAATTTGGTATACCAGGCGTAGCGGGAGGAGCACCATAACTAGGGCATGGAGGGTAGATTGGGATGCTGGTTCCTTGTTGGTATGATGATAGAGGATTGCAGTAATTTTGGTAGGTTCTAGGAAGTAAATGGTATCTCTTTTCCATATGTGTACCAATTGTAGGTGCAGTAAATATCTCATTAATATTTATAAATAAAAGAGT
>VCJB01002334.1:1162-11705 GCA_024140155.1 Backusella parvicylindrica | reverse complement strand
ATAAAAAAAAAAAAAAAAAAAAAAAAAAAAAAAGAAGGGGCAGAAAAAATTAGATATAAAAGTATATATGTAGTTTTTTAAAGAAAAAAAAAAGGGAGATATATTGAAGGAGAGAATAAAAAGTACGCAAAAAATAAAATAAAATAAAAAGGAGTGAGGGGAGCATAAAACGTACCAGCATTTCAAATATCAAGATACCTAATGTCCAAAAATCGACACTACTTGCATGACCCCAGCCTTTAATTACTTCTGGTGCAATATATTCTATAAAAGTATTCATATTGGTAAAATGATATATGTTTTGTATTCTATTTTAATTTACCTTCTGTGCCAACAAAACTATTTGTTCTCAATTGGGCTGTGCATGTTCGGGTATCAATCGAAGGTGGCTAATGAGTAATAAATGATTAGAAAAGGGAGAAAAAGGCGAATTTAGATTTTGAATTACTTGCAATATGAGGTGAATTTGACTTTACAATGGATGGTGGTCCAGGTGGTAGGGATTGTTTACTTAGATCAAAATCAGTCAGCATCAAATGCCCTGTGTGGTGCAACAGTATATCTGTAAAACAATAGCAATAACAATTAAACTCAAAATTAATCTTTGAACTACTATACAGTCATCTTCTTACTCTCTGGTTTTAAATCTCTGTAAATAAATCCTTGGAGATGAAGATACTCAAGAGCGGATATAACTTCAGCTGCATAGAACTTTGCACCTTCTTCAGGTAAGCACTTATTAGGTCGAGATTGAAGTGCTATAATATAATATATTAATTTGCATGCTTTATAATTACACTGGTTTCTATATTGGTTACCTCTAAAAAATTCACCACCAAGACAATATTCCATTACGAAATAAAGTCTATCTTGACTTTGAAAAGAATGATATAAGGATACAATAAATGGATGATTTGCACTAGATAATATTTCTTGTTCTGCAAGTACTCTTTTTACTTTGTTACGACGCAACATTTCTTTTTTAGAAAGCACTTTTTTTTTATTATTTAAGAAAAAACAGTAATAAGTACTATAGTAACAAAAACCAAAGTCAAAATTACCTTTCATGGCCATTACTTTATCTGTTCCTTTTTGTTTTACAAGATACACTTTACCAACATCTCCTTTACCAAGCATACGTATCTTTGAGAAACTAAATCACACGAGTCAGACCATATTTATTATATCATATTATTGTTATGATATTATAATAATGAAAAGCCGTATTTACCTGCTTGGACCGACCTGCACCTGTCTAATTTTTACACTATTAGAAGCATAGGATCTTCTGTTAACATGAGCTGATCTCTGATCCACTGTATAAAGTGAAGCTGCAGGTTTTTTGATGATATCATCTGGCACAAGTCCAGAAGGATATTGAGTCGAGTCTTTTTTTTGGGTTTGTGAAAACCAGCTATTACTCTTGAGATCTTTTTGATACTGTAAATCGCCAAAGTCGTTTGGTAAAGTGAATGCTACTACAGTACTGCTTGACGAAGCCGAAGAAACTGAATGGTGTGGTTTAGCCGATGATGGTCGAAAAAATGACTTTATACGAGCAAAATGAGGTGTGCCGTAACTCGAAGGTGATTGGATGGAATCATCCATATTGATATATTATTGTTACTATTGTTTTAATTACTATTATTATTATTGCTATTATTAACTTTATTATTCTAGTAAATAAGATAATATTTACAATTATTATTTAAGAAATAAAGAAAAATAGATGGAATAGAGAAAGAGAAAAAATAATATTTATACAATAACCCCTGTTTTTTATTATAATTATTGTAACAATGATAAAGGAGAAACAGGGCATTTTTTTTTTTTTGATTTGTTCTCTCCTGTCTGTCTGTCTGTCTCTGGCACTCCGCCCCTCCTTAGTTTAAATAAAATGGAAAAGGGTGTCTGCAAGACACAAGAGATAAAGTAATAATAGTAATAATAGTAATAATAGAATAATATATAAATAGTATGTGAATTATATATTGTAGAGATATAAAGAACAAAAAGGAATATAAATCATTTGCCTATAAAAATGTTATTATATAT
This sequence comes from Backusella parvicylindrica, assembly GCA_024140155.1. Lineage (NCBI taxonomy): Eukaryota > Fungi > Mucoromycota > Mucoromycetes > Mucorales > Backusellaceae > Backusella > Backusella parvicylindrica. The sequence goes on along the minus strand of VCJB01002334.1, from coordinate 9,650 downwards.
ATTATAATAAGAAAAGAAAAAAAAAAGAAAGAAAGAAAGAGAAGGGGTGGGAGAAAGATTTGGAGAACAGTAATAACAATAATAAAAATAAAAGAGTGAGAATAATACTATGATACACAATAATAAAAGGAGAAACAAGTATTTAAGAACCAAACCAAGTTTCCCAACTGTTTTGGTTAGGTTCGGCAGGATCATCATTGTTAAGCAAGTCAGCCACCTTTGTAACCGCAGATGGTACTGGCTCTGGCGTAGAAATAACAGCAGGTCGTGGTGATACATAAGGTCTTGATGGAGGAGGAGGAGGAGGAGGAGGGGCAGCAGCAGGTGTAGGATATACCTCTCGACGTTCAGCAGTTTGTGTCGGTGGGTAAAAGCCAACCCGATTCAAAGCGTATGGACTGGAGGCACTCTTTGTTTGTTTCGGTGGTTGAGGCGGCGGTGACGCTTGTTTTGAAATAGGGGCAGGGAAAGGGAAGTTTTGCAAGGCTTGAAAATGAGCTGCGTTTGATTTTTCTAATGGTGTAGTCTCCTTTAGGTGTGCTTCATGTCGTTCCACAATTTCTTTTAATTTCATCTTTTCCTCGTTATTTGAATAGAAATTACGCACTTGAATCACAGTCTTCGTCTTCATTGCATTTGATAACTTTTCCCAGTCTCTACCATACATCTCCAAATATTTCTGGAAATCGTTACGCTCTGATACGGACCAGTAAGATGAGTTGGTTGGTTTTTTGGACTCTAACACTGATGATGTTCTTCCCAACTTACGCCCACTTGATTTTACTCCATAGTCTGGATCAGTCCATTCGGAACCATCTTCGCTCAAACTATCCATCTTGCTTGATGAAGTACGTGCCCTACGTCTCTTTTGTATAGTAGTAGTCGGTGATGTAATAGATGTATGTGACTCCTCAAGAATAGACGCACTTGGTGTGCGGGATCTCGAAGGCAATACAAGTGGTTTATTAACTTCTTCTCTGGGTGTTGTGTTTGCACCCATTTGGAACATATCCACTAAAGCAGCAGCCGCATCCTCTTCTTCAGCTTTGAGATCAGTGCGACCACTTAAAACTGCCACTTCACTTGGAGGAGATGGACCAGGCACTGGGACTACTGGTGCAGGTGTAGCTACTGGGGCAATCCTTGATGTAGATGTTGAGACAGGTGTAGAAACAGGTGTTGTCACTGCTGATGTTGCTACCGCTACAGGTGGTAATGCTAATGATGCTGGTGGTTTTGTTACTACTGGAGTAGCTGGTGCCGGTGTAGATTGTACTGAGGTCAATGTTGGAATAGCCGCTGAAGCGGGTGCTGCAGATGGTATTACCGCTCTTGTTGACTGAGGTACCGACACTGGTTTTTGTATTGTTGTTGGAACTGAGACTGATACAGATGCTTGGGTAGAAGAAGAAATAGGAGCTGAAGATATAATAGATATCGGAGGCCCTGTTTGCTTTTGAGGTTGTTGCTGATGTATGGGTGTCGTCATTGAAGAAGCTGTGGCAGTCATGGTACCGACAGGTGAACGGCGAGCATCTTCTTCATTAAAGGCATTAGGCCCGTATTTTCTTTTAAAATTATGGTAAAAATTGCGACATTGGTCTTCAGTCTTCGATCCAACAATGGAAGACACTTGAACAAAATTTCTACCATGTTTTTTGAAACCATCAGTAGCCATTTCCTTTTCACGCTCAGTCCATTTTGTTGCAGTAGGAGAAGCCTTCTCTTCATCTTCTTCAGCATGAGTGGCCACTGGCGAAGAATCAGCTTCTGTCATGATTTGATCTGGTTTTGAAAGCGCAGACACTTGAGTAGGAATTATATTTTCTTGTGTTACTTCGCGAGCTCTTCGTCTCTGAGGTGCACGGCGTTTGTCAGGCTGAGTTTGAAGCATCATATCGGTATCATCAGAAGCACTGCTGGTAGGTTCAGAAAAAGGCAACGGAGGGACAGAAGTACGCTTTGATCGCTTTCTTTCAGCAACACCATCCCAATATGCATTGGCTTGCTCAAGATCACGAAGTTCCTTTGTTTTACGCTCTGCATTTTCTTTTTCTTTTCTCGATTGAGCTTCACCGATATCAGTCATCAAAGCTGAACCCTTACTCTTGCCTCTTCTAGTGATAGATGCAGGACCACCTGTAATAGTACGAATGGCGGCTGCAAGTCTGTCTCTCTGCTTGTTCTTACCACGGCGAGCCTTTTTCATTAATGCTTTAAAATCAATCTTCTTCTTCTTTCTATAATAGAAAAGGACACATTGAGGAGCTGTTTTTGTTCCAACATTTTGAGCGATTTTTTCAAATTGTTTTGGATAGCTCATATAACTTTCCATAAAAGCAGTGACTTCTTGTTGGTTCCAAACATCACCCGTATCAGCGCCAGTGTGGTAATAAGCTAGTGGATCTTTCACAAGTCCACTACGATCATCAAAAGTGCGCATTCGAGCTTGAACATCGAGGATCATATGTGGAATAGTTGCAGTGGTCTTTTTGGCACGAGATTCGGGATTACGCATCTCAGCTGATTCTAAGGTCTGAATAATCTCAAGAAGTTCTGCTTCTGATCTGGCTGCATCTGAAGTCCAAGGACCACTTCCAGTATAAGGTGTCGACGCTCCGTCATTTTTAAATCTAAGGGCATCGTGTTCTCCGGTAAAAATGATACCATCAACATATTCATCAGCCTCCTCTTCCTGGCGTCTTCTGCTGGAAGTTCGTTGACCAAATTTTTCCGTTGAGCTTTTACGTTCCTGATCACGAATACGATCCAAGGCCAAATTTTTATCCTTCCATTGTTCATAAAGTGATTTGTATTCCTGTTTGAGCGTATGCTCTTTTTTACGAAGGGACGTTTTCTGGACTGAAAGAGAATGAGCAATAGAAATACGTAGTTTGTCAAATTTGGCAATATTTTCTTTATAGCAAGGATAGTCATTAATGCTAGCATATAAAGGCTTGTTCCATTTTTCATCATCTACCCAAACATCCTCTTTGACGCCTGATGCTTTACTAGCTATTTTCTGGTTATCTCGACGTATTTTTTCATAAAGTTCGTCATCAAGAGTGTCACTGGAGCGTAGCTGGTTAATTAGAAGTTGGGGTCGCTTGCGCATAACTGACGATTCAGTCAAAGTCATACTTTCAATATCTGCTGCAACAGCTTCATCACCCATAGCTTGAATTGCTTGCTTTTTAGCTTCTTCCTGTTGTGCCTTTTGACGAGCCTCATCTTCCATCTCCTCCTCTCCATCATCCTGTTCCATTTCCTCGTTTTCATCTTGCTTTGGAGGTTCTTCATCGACTTCCATTTGGCGATTTGATTCTTCCTCTTCACGCCGTGTCGCCTCTTCAAGCATTTCTTCATACATGCTAATATCATTTTCAATTTGGTCAATACGCTCCACTATTTGTTCCTGCGTTATTGGATTTTGTCTTGACACATCGGATAACGAAGGTAATAAAGGCAATTGCTCCGTAGCCATAGGTTCAGGTGAATGACTTTTATATTCAACTGAGTCCTGCTCAGGTTTAATAGGTGAGTCTACTAATTGAGAGTCCTTTTCCAGTATCGGTTCCATTTTTACTTGATCTTCTTTTGAAGCTAGTATATCAGCCTGTTGATCATCTTTAGGGTTAACTGTATTTGTTGCTGATTCTACTGATGCCGATGTGGATGCTACAGAGGAAATGGTAGATAATTGTGTATCGGTTTTGATGGTTGTCTCATTTTTAAATAGAATTGGCATTTTAGTAGATGATTTATCTTCTACAGTATTTTGCAGTGCTTCAGCAGAATGTTCATTCTTTTCACTACCATCTTTTACCCAAAAATGAAGAATTAATGACCCAAAAATTGTTATATTTAGTGTTTGATCTTACCTGTTTCTGTAATATCATCTTTTTTGTTATTACTAATTATATTACTATTACTGCTACTGCTACTGCCATTATTATTATTACTGCTCATATTAACGTTATTACTATCCTCTGATTTCGGCAAATCTTCTTTTGAGCGGTCTTTTGGTGCAGAAGGAGGAAGTGAGGATGGAGGTTGTTGTAAAGTCGATTTAGGGCTGACAGCAAGATTATTGTTGTCACGCTCAGGTCTGTCACGTTCACGATCAAGACGCCTTGAGTCATCTGGTTTATTAGTCCAATTAGATCTTCCTCTTCCACGATAGCGATCATAGTCATTAGGGCCACCTCTTACAGGTCCTCTGTAAAATTCACGATCGTCCATTCGATCTCGCTCATAGTATGGAATATGTGAACTTGGAGAAGGTGGCATTTCGCGATCAGGTCGATAAGAATCACCACCAAAAGGAGGCATTTGGTAATTCATAGAAGGTGGAGCTCCATAGCCAGAATCATAGCGCATATACCTAGAAAAATAAATATCTTTTAGCATAGGTTGCTTCAGTACTTATCACTATTACTCATTTTTACCCTTCACGACGTCTATCATAATCACGACGTCTATCATCATCTCGATATCTTCTCTCACGCCATTCAGCATAGCGACTTGAGCCGTAATTATCTGATGAGGAATTCAAGCTGGGTTTTATATCGTCTTTACTTTCTTTTACGCTGTTGCTACCACTACTACCGGAAGGTTGTTTAGGATCATTTGGTTTGCTTCTATCTGTACTAACTATAATAAAGGAGAATTAAAAACCCAATAGCAATAATCTATAGTATTCAATTCTATATTTTACCATCTCTGCGTATTGAATTAGAAGAAAGTTTCGAATAATCTCGAGACATCATATTTGAAGAAGAAGAGGAAGGAGGGTAATGATGTGAAGACGAAATGTCGTCACGATAATAAGGAGTGTATCTATCGTCTCTAAACAACATTAAATTTTATTTAATAAAACGGATATTTTATATAAAAACACAAAATAGATGTTACCTTTCTCTCTCACGCCCACGAGGTAAATAACGTTCCTCTCTCATTATTAACATTGATCTATCTCGGTCACGTTCTCGTTCTCTTAAATCTCTTAAATCTCTGTAGTCGTCTAAAGCAGCAGACATGCCACTTCGATTGCTTCTGTAATTATAATCATATCGTGAGTACCGTGAAGGATAGCGTCCGTCACTATAAGGTGGTGAGCGGGATCTAGACGGTGATCTGGAATGAGTTCCATGTGAAGATGTCGAGCCTGCAACGCTCATTATCCTCTCTTGGTTGTTTTTAATATTGCTTAAATGCTGTTATAAAAAAAAATGAAAAAAAAAAAAATGAAAAATGAAAAATAAAAAAAAAATAAAAAATAAAAACAAGTGTGAATTGTTTGAGAACACTCCAATGTTGTTGGATTTGTCAGCCAATGAAAACTTACAAAACATGAAAAGTGACGTCAGTGTATTTTTTTTTAAAAAAAATCAAGATTGGCACGAGACGCACGAGACTCTGACATTGCTCCAAGTGTACAAACTTTAAATGCTTACACTAAAGTAACTTTCTTGAATGCTATTTCAACATTTTTAAAGAAAAAGTGGTTATTTCATTTGAATTAAACTAATAAACAGAAACATGTATTCAAATATAATGATAGAATAGTTGTATGTTAACGAATCAGCTCATGACGATCGTTTAGTGACAGTGATGAGAATATGTACAAGATATTAATATAATTATAGACTTGATATATAAATAGAACATTAAACTTTGTGTTTCCACTCATGCTATCATTATTTTCCTTCTTCTTCTTCTTCTTTCTTTCTTTCTTTCTTTCTTTCTTTCTTTCTTTAAAGCTCTAATAGTAAAATAAAACACTTCCCTCTGTCAGAATTGTGATGAACACGTTTAATTCGCCTTAACCACTTGGCCAAGGTCCCATCTCACTTGATTTGGAATCACTTAATATATTTTAAACACAGTTCAGTTGATACCCAAAAATGGTAATTTTCTATTTACACACTTGATATTACAATTAGAACAAAGGACATTTTAATATTCATGAAAACAGCTTGCGTTGTCAAAGTGTTAGTATTATGTAATAACAATTTATTTGATGCTTAATTACGAGGAAAGCACATTTTTCATTCACAAGAAACGCGCCTGGTTACATTAGCCGAAGACATCATCTGCTTAAACCAAATCAAGGCAACTTGGATGTGGCTTTGACTTAAAATAGGCTATATTCCATGTGAGGCTCGTTCACAGCCAAGTCTTTACTTTTGAAAACTACGAAACTTTTTTTAAAAGAATAGGTGAGCCTCATCTGGAAATCTAGAAGAGAGAGAGAAAAAACAATAAAAAGCAGGAACAAGAAAGGAAAGATGAGAAGTTATATAAACCTTTTATTAAATAGTTAGGAATGTGAATAGAGATGAGATTTATTATAATATTTTTACAACTCGTCGAATTGACGTGCCAATTCGTCCAATTCAGACTTAATACTGTTAAACTTTTCTTGGAGATCTTCGTTAAGTTGCTCTTTATCGGCCAACTCTTGTTCGAGTACTTGAACCTTCTTTTCGGCCTCTTCGGCTCTTAAGTCAGCTTTGTTTAAGCTAATAACAGCAAATAATGAGTTAGAACCCAATTAACAAGATACAGGAACCTCCCAATCCGTGCTCCCCATCCTCACTTCCCCCAAAAGACATAATACTTTACTCTGTTGTGGTAGCTTGCAATTTAACATCGGTCTTTTCAACACTATCTTCCAAGTTCTTTACACGAATCTCAAGAGAGAGAATTTCGTGGTCCTTTGCGGTGTGTTCAAGTTCTTGTTGCTTGATCTTGGCCTCATACTCTTCAGCAAGAGCAGTAGCAGCTTCAGCCTCGGCACGAAGGGTAGAGAGTTTCTACATAAACACTATTTATCAGGGACTCTGATAACATCATAGCATATGTAGTATAATAATTACCTCCTTGAATTTTTCCATGTTGTCTGTTTATATATAATAAATTATAGAAGAAAAGAATAAAAGAAAATGAATAAAAACAAGAGTTAAATAATTGAATGACCTGCGGGGTATAGAAAATCATCAATCCAATCAGTAATTAGTATCGTTATGGCCAATATCTGTTTATGGAAACCATTCGCGTTACATGACGCTACACGTGAGAGGATTGAACAATTGATCTCGTGTTTGCACTTGTATTCATCTTTTACAATCCATCAAAAGCGTATTCCTAGCGCAGTGTAATCATTTGCAAACAGAAAAAGAAAAAAAAAATAATTAAAATATACATCCACTATGATAGAACGTAAAAGCTCGTATAATTACACTTTTGAAAGCCCACCAAATAGAGGAAAAAATCACCTTTTCTGGAAATATATATTCAGCAATGTGCACTTTTTGTCAAATAAAATATTGCAAACCTTAGTGGACCATACTCCAGAAAATATAATTTTACCTTCATAAATCTTATATTTTGTTTGATAAATAAGTTTAATGTAGCAAATAATTGATTCTTTGTTTGCTATCCATTTGAACCCCCTAATCCTATCAATCAATTTTTTTTTCGCTACAAATTATTACAAACTTGGGTGCTGTCAATTTAAAATCGAAGTCCTATATGATTTAAATACAATAATCCAATACATCATTGTTTAGCAGTAATTGGTTGCTAATATTAATTTCTGTTGTCATCTACCCGATATAAGCTCGCTGGTATGAACTAATAAGACAGTGTACCGATAATGCTTTCTGCGTATTCTTCATTATTCATGTTCTATTAACCATAAAGTATTATCCCAGCTTATTTAATCCAACCATTGATAGTTCCGAATAGGACTTTATCGTGAAGTTCTGGGGGCCGATCGTAGAAAGACTTTTTTGTAATTCCAAACTACGGCTGAAATGGGGTGACACTCACCTCACTTTAAACGACACAATATCCGATGCCACATTCAAGGTAGATTTAAGAATCGTTAATGATAAAGTAAAGCAGTGATACAACACCGAACATGATATGGTCGTTATGGAGGCAGCAGAAAAAGATACTGGGAACGCAAAATTTGTTTCTGATCGTTGTAAAATATCTATTGAAAACAAAGTCATCATTGATAATCACTTGTTAGATAGTGTCCTAACCAGTTTAGTCGATTCTTTGCAAATATATAGTCTTACAATTCATTTTTTCAATACATCTCTGGAAGAACCTGGTCTTTATGTAGCTAAAGAATTCCATCGCCACAACATCTTAGAGTCGTTAACGAACATTGCCACATATATGGACTTAGCGTTGCGCCTATTATGCTTCCGTGATGACTGTATCTCTAAAAATAACCATTATAACGATCATTTAATTAACCAGAGACAAGCAAATCAAACCAGGAAGAGACCGATTGATCAGATACAGTCTTTTGAACTGGCTGAAAAGCAACAATCAATAAGAGGAAACTGGAGCCCACCACACAGTGAGAAGTCCCATCTCCCTCCCCTTCCAAAAAACCTTTGGAAGTCAATGGCATAAAAAACAAATGATGAACTTAATAAATAAATAGTATATTGTCTTTCAATAAAAT